>JABUQX010027152.1:0-35000 GCA_015478945.1 Trachelipus rathkii | reverse complement strand
ATATATATATTATATATATATATATATATCATATTATATATATATAATATTATATATATATATATATATATATATATATATATATATATATATATAATATATATTATATATAAATAAGTTTAATATTTTGGAACATTAGTTTGGAGAAAAGGAATGGATTTGATGCAGAGGTAAGTAGGAAGTTAGTGGACATGGTAGAGATGGTGGCTGGAGAAATTAAATCTTGGTGGATGTAAGGACTAAGTCTTGAAGTTGCGCTAGGTCTTACATGAGGGTATATTGTTACCTGTGTTAATGTATGGTAGTGAAACTATGGTCTGGAATAAGAGGTATATATCTAAAGATGCAATGTGTTCATGTGACAACTATATAGGAAACTGTTTAGGTGTGAGAGAATATAAAAATGGAAGGAAACTGAACGCATTAGGAGTGTGCAGTATAGAATTAGAAAGAGAGTAGAATGAGAGAATAAAATGAATAAGTACATTGAGATGGTTTAGTCATGTGGAAAGGATGGATGATAGTCGGTTGGTTAAGCGGATATATATAACGGTGAGTGTGCTTGGAATTGACAAATTGGGAAACCGAAGAAAAAGTAAATTGAGTCAGTGAAGGAATGCTTGAAGGAGAGGAATGTGAGTTTGGCAGAGGCGAGAAGAAAGATGCATAACAGGAATGAATGGCGGGATTTTGTGAGGGGGTATGGTTGTGTCTCATCTGAGCCAAGGGATGAACCCTACATTGAAGAGATGCCACGGTGATGGTCCATCGCGGTCTCGTGAAGCTCTAGTATGGATTTTCTGACTGCGCCGAGTTCTCACTAATAGGCATAAATTAGGCGGTAAGGTCGGGATTTCTTTTCGACTTGCGTCATATTCTTCTACTACTTTGCTTTTTCCGGTGCATGTCACGCACCTTACCCCCAGTCTTGGGGAAATAGCTTCAGAGACTAATTTTTACAGAAGAGCTCAGCTTTATTCGAAAGTGAGACAACTATACACCATTCTGAAGTAACAAGATGAGAGTAGAGGAAAAGTGAAAACTTTTAGAAAAGAGTCTGGAATTAGGGAAAGAAGAGGAAGTAGGAAAAAATTAATCTGGTTTGGGAGGTAAATCTTAAATGTGGGACTGGTATTTTTATCAATGTAAATTTCAAATGATTTAGTTTTTTATAATAGAAAATTAATTTCATTAGGTTGTAGAAACTGGTTTTAAATAAAAAGAACTTATAAAAATTATTATTTACAGAAATTATCATTTTTTATTAATATTTTTAGAATTCTTAATACTTTTGTTCCTTTACTCTTTAAATCATATTTCGATTTTTTTCTTATAATTTTCAATCATTTATAATTAAGAGAACTATATAAGAGAGTTTGGGAGCTTTGTTTTACACTGGGTAATATTTGATAACGTACAAGACCATAAAATTATTGAATTGATAAAAATATAATTTGTGTGTATTTCATATCGCATACAGGCAATTTCAGACAATAAAATCGAAAACGTGGAAAATTTATTAAATAGACATTTATAAAGACTTTTGGATAATTTAATTGGAGCGAGTTATGTTAAAATGTTATAATATGTACAGTATGTGTTTTTATATACCAAATATTCATTAATAATTTTAAAAGAGCCTTGTTTTTAATAAGTATATATAATTAACTTCTTATAATAATATAAAGTCATTTTCATAAAATTTGCACATTAGCTACTAAATAAGTTTATTAGTAACTGATGATATAAATAGGATTTGAATGCCTTAAGATTAACATTAGCAACCTCATTAACTAACATATTACATTTTGAGAGAATTTTATTTGATTATTCTTTAATTAAGTTTGATTATATTTGTCTAAGGTTCTTTCATGCATGTGGTAAAATAATATGGTTCTTGATTTTTGAATGAACAATTAAAACAGATAAGAGAATGTCTTTTAATTAGCTGTGTTTAACATGTGTATCTTTTAAATTATGGGACCGTGTTTCTGATTAATAAAATGAATTAATATACTATTTTATATTTGTTTTGTTGCACGTGATCTTAGGAATAGTATAAAATCTATTTAGTTTCTTTCGACATAGACCCTTAGTAAAAGATAAATTAAATATAATTTCATATACTTCTAAATCATATTAACGTCACTTTTATTCTTAAATATAGCACATTTACAAATTTAGAACTTTATTGAATTTAAAGCTGATTTAATATTTTCCTATTAATTTTATTAATACCTCTGCAACTTCCTTTGATTTTATAATCCTCCCACAGTTTGGCTACTTAACTAATACGGTAATTTATTATTCAGCATATGTGAAATAATAAATAAATTGTGTATTCAATGAGAAATGCAATCAAAAAGCTAGAAAAGTAGTAATTATAGTTAATTAGGTTATTTATAGAGGTTTGTATTCATTAAAGTGCGTTTTTAATGAGAAAATCAATTTTGTATTATAATCACAACATATTGTGATTCATCATTTGCTATAAAAATCATATGGATTTTTATAATAAAAATTTTAGTAGTCTTATATTTGCTATATTAAATTTCATACATTATCCAATCCAAGAATACTATTAAAACTCCAGGTGATTTTTTCTATAAATTTATCAACTATATTGAAATTATTTTAGGTAATGAAATAATTTAAATGTTTTATTTTTAGGAATTATATCAGCTAAATATTAGATAAAAAGATGTGTTTCATTGAATAATTGAGCATTTTCATAAAGAGCAGAAATATAGTCAGTATATTTATTTAATAGTTATTAGGTGGATATAAAAATTTTAGAAAGTTTTTTTAATTAGAAATATTTCTATATTATTATATGTTTTTATATATACCTCACCATATATAATATGTATTTGAAAACCTTTATTTATTAAAATTGTAAAAAATTTTGACCTTCTAAAATTAGTATTGCTTCTATTATAAAATTTTCAACATTATCAAATATTTAGATATCTTAAAGTAAGGGATTAGACAGAAAAAGTTTTTAACATTTGAAATATTTGGTTACATCTATAATATTCGAGGTTCGTAAAGGAGACAAGTCATTTAAAATAATTAAATGTGTTTTTATTTAAATAAGAGATAAAAGTAATTTATTTATATTAATAGTTGTTGTGTGGTAGTATGGTAGATTCGAATTTAATAGATAATAGTCAAATATTATGTTATGATTTTAATATACGTCAATAAATTATTTTCTAATTAGTTGAGTTAGGTATAATAAGTAATACTATATTAATTATATATTAAAAAATTATATTAACTTTCAAAATTATACGCTATTCTGTAATATTATTTTCTGAACATTACATAAAGTTATTATGATAATTACTTAATCAAAGTATCAGATGTTTTCTATTTCCCAAACATTTGATAATTAGTTATTAGAGTAAATATATATCTTGATATTAAGTATTTTATATGTAATTTTTATCAGCAGTCACACTATTTGCAAATACATGATCATAAATGCATTGATCACATTGAGATGTTATATCTTAATTTATCACAAAGTAAGTGAATTTATTTATATTTATTGATTATTTAGTGTCTTTAAATTGGGCATAGAAAATATGAATTTCAATATTTGTTTATTAATAGACTTCCGGTCTAAGATTAAGTTGCAAGAAGAAACATGATTTTTATGTAAAAAGATTTTAATAACTATTGCTATAAAATTTTATCAGTACTTTTTCTTGAATTTTATCACAAAGTTGATTATTATACATTTAAAGGTTAATATTTATTATTTAGCTACTAAATAATATTCATAACATTTCATGAATTAATTCATTTGGGTAATCATCTACAATTTGCAATTTCTATTTTATAGCGATTTCTCCAGCTATCTATGACAATACATACATCTATACATCTGTATATTATGTATTCTTAGTCTATCACACGCAATCTCCCAACATATATCTACGAGCAAAGTACAGAGAATATCTTGTGTGAGGTGATAGATGGTGCTGTGGACATGCTGCGTAACGAGTATTATACGATAGATATGTAGTAGAATCGAGTTATCAGATTTATATAAGATGCCATGCAAGTCCTGTATACCTGCTAAACTTATTATTATGTCTTAATATTATGTAAGAACTCGCTCTGCAGGTCAAGCCAAAAATTCCACCACTATTAAAGTTGGTTAACGAGAACACTTTTGTCAGACACGGAGACCATCTCTTAAATCTACTTAGGCAGAATCACTTTCGCTGCCAGTTTGTGTGTTCTCATAACTCTTTGACGCCCAGTTGTGTTAACAAAATTCTAATACATACACTCCCTACAAACGAAACCTTTTTTCTTAAATTTCAGACCCATTTTGCTAATATTCTATTCTTGTAAGTAAATCTTAAATTTGTAGGTTTTAACGGGTATTTTCGCCATGTTGAACAAACTATCATTAATGGTAGGCCTTATGTGTCATATTACTAATTGTAAATTTAGCTATTATACATAAAAAAGTGCAGAATAATTATTATATATTAAGTTTTAGATGTCTAAATTGAAGTTTATCATTTATAAATTATGAATCATAATATTTATAGTTATTTTATATAACTAATATTCTATGTAAAATATAACCCAACAGAACTCTGTTATAATAATAAAATAGATATAGTTAAATATTATCAAAATTATATACTCACGCTTTTATTCGCTATTTAAATGTTTAATCGATTTTATATATAACAATTTAGGAACTACTTATAAAAGTACGAATTATATTCCTTAATATTTTCAGTTATTTAGGTAGTTAATAGCTTAATAATTGAGTAGAGTATTATTATTAACTGAATTTTCATACATTTAAAAAATAATGTATTTCATATATATATATCACTAATAATTTACAAAAGTCAGAAAAGATGATTATTATATTGTTATTAAGAGTGTCTAAATTGAGTTTTTATTAATGAAATTTCAATATTATTGTTTGTTTATTAACATCAACTATTATTAATGTTATTTCTATATATAATGTTTTTACACTGTTTTTTAATATTATATATATAATTTTAACTTCTATAATGTTTTATTGATTATCCTTATCCTCTACATATAACAAATATATATTATTAGAATCTTATTAATAAAAGTACGAGTATTTTACTCACAGAATTTTCCAACATATTGTAAAGTATCCTATGTAATATATCTATATAATATGTATTTATTACAGATATCTCCTCTTATCAAACACTATACCATAATTCCTAATCATATATATCTACTACCCTTACTAATAACTCACTCACTATTATACTCACACGCCTCACATACTACACTCTGGCCGACTACTCAGGGCAGGATCCTTCTCTCCACGGAGGAGTAAAAAAACAAAAGAACACGTCTCACGCTCCACAAGACGAGTACGGCGCACATCCTCACGGTGGAAGAGATACAGTAAATGTTTTTTAACGATCAGAGAATGCCTTGGATTAACCGGAGAGAGATAGAGAGAGATCTGGTAAAAAACGTTCAAATTTGATAAGGAATTTACAAAATTAATTCAATGTTGAACATTTAGCAGAGAAAAAGCGGAGATGATATGTCAAGAAGTATGAGCTATCTAATAGTATGGTAGTGCCGTATAGAGAATAGGAGTGAAGAGAGTAATAGCGCAATTTAGAATGAACTTATCAAATTTTGATGTTCTAGCTCAAGATACTTACCGGATCTTTCAAACTAATAGGAAATTTCAACTTTAGTCGTTATAAAAAGGCACACTCTATGACCTAAACAGAAGGTTTACGACACATGTGTGGAAAGAGATATTTGCTTATCGATAGAAAGAGTCTAACTCTCGCACAATACGAACCAGTCTCATCCATAAAAACATAATATATCAAAATTTCTGTGAAAATAGTAGCATGTGCGCCTTAGTTAAGCGTAGTCACCCTGATGATAGCCAGGTTTCTCAAAAAGGAGCAGATCTCTATGAATTGAAGTAGGGACATTGTTCTATATATATTGCTTCTGTAGCTTAGCCGCAACCTGATCCGAAAAGAAGGATGCTTCGGAGGGCCACTCCAATGTGAGAAGAAGTTACTCCATACAAAGTGCGCCTGATAAGACCAACTATAATAATTAGTAGGCACAGGTAATGAATTTAAACGGAAATATTATTTTATTTATTACGATTGTATTGCATAGGCAAACTCGGATTCACCTTTTACCTTTGCAGTAGTTTTTAAGAAAACATAAAGAAAGTTAAGGAATCATAGGGATATTTAAGGAAAATACCGAAATTTAAGGAATCACAAGAAGTCGGTTTATATTATTCTGTATGAGAAGGTGAAGATGTTTAGATTGCTGTGTCGATGGAAGATTGATATGAGAACATGTTTTTATTCAAAGAGACTCTTAATGGAATTTATTAGAGGGAGAATAGTTTGTCATGTTAAATAGTTGAGTTTTAATAAGAGTTGAAATTTCAAAAGATTTTCGGTGATCCTATCATTGAACGATCAGATTCAATCAAAGATCGGACAAGATATTGGAATTGAGTAGATGATATGGAAGATGTATGAGTCATTATTGGTAAATTGAGTGCGCGCTATCAGGAACTTTGATTGGTTACAGCCTATAGATGAGTAACAGTTGCTATAATTCAATATAGATAAGCAGCATTAGTAAATAAAGTGTTGGAATAATATATTACTCAAACAATTTTGAAGCGAAGTAGATTCAGCACTCAATCTTATAATAAGATTTACTTGAATGGATGTACACGCAATGATGAATAATAAAAATAAATATAAGAAGTGTATTAGATGAAATGTGATGAAAATCGAAAGTTCAAACCAGAGACTGCTTTAGATATAGTAGTCATATGCAGGTGCTCTAAATGTTATTCGAAGAATCTTAAATAATCACACTGTCACACGAATACTAGATAGAAGCCTATCTATCACAATGACTAGTAACCTCATACAGCAAAGTGATTATTCTGTGAGTATAAACAATAGCTGCGCGATAGTGTTCAAAACTCACAATTTAGTTGATAAGAATTTCTTGTTAATTTTGAAACTTCTTGAACACTGGTGAGTCATTATAAGTTATTTAAATGTTACCATAAGTAATAAATGTCATACTTATAGTGAATAATGCTTAAATTTAAGATAAAGACAACACTGTTATAAAAATTGTCAAGATTAAATATATTAAATTATATACAGATTCTCATTTCACGATGAGTCTAATTTTATGATAATAGGAATATAGATCCATAGCTTTGCTAACATAATGACACGCAACTTAATTTTAACGATAACATTTTCACAAGCTTCCATCATTATTGTCTTAACAAGATATAGATTAGATTAATTATTTTTATATTTAACGCTAATCCAAAACTGACACTCCTTGCTATATTGCTTATTATTAATAAAGATATTTTATACTCATTTTAGATGAAATAATTTTAATTTATTATGAATTATGTAATAAAATAGTACTTTTTAGGGATCTAAATTTTTTTATTTAATGTGGATAAATTTAATAAGGAAAATAGCGGTAATTTTATAAAAGGGTTATAGATTAGTGATTACATGGTAATGGTAATTAATAACTAATTGGTATATATATATTTTAGGGTATATATATTTTAATATATAAAATCAATAAATATATTGAAATTTATCTATTAAAAACTTACTTTCTAATGTTATATATATACCCCTATTATAAACAATTATAATAAATCATCTTGATGTACAAGTCTTCGAATTATATAGGGTCACTATATATCAATTGAAAATCAACATATTATTTAATTTATTTAATTTAATTCTTAAAAATTAGCCTTAATATGATAAGTAGTTCAATTTATATATAATAACTCAATTTTTAATAGAGTATTATATATTAATATCAAAGTGTTATCAAAGGTTTGAATAATAAATATAGGAAAATATATCTTTAGTTAACTTTTAAGGAGGGTTCTATAATATTGTGTAATATGTGTATAATTTTATAGTATATAAAACGTTTATTAACAATAGACAAGTTATAATTTTTTATTTAAAACGTTTTCAAAGTTGATTCATAATTTTAAAAAAATTCAAAGTTAGAAATTTCTATTAAAAATACTTACATATTATTATTAGAGCATGTTTATATTACGTATATAAAATGTAGGTAATGAAATGACTATCGCTTTTTATTCACATGAACTACTATTTATTTATCAAATAGCTTGAAATATAATACCTGTTTAAAAACTATTCGAATATTATTTATATATTATAAGATTAACCGTAAAAGTGAATTAGTTTATGCATAATTGTTAGATAATACTTTTAAGGAAGAATATCGTTAGATAGTTATGATAAAGTTAATGTATACTTATAATATAAATTTGAGGATATAGGTGAAATTTTATAATAATAATTTAGATAATTTATTATATATATATAGAAGTTTAATATAATTTATTTTATTATATAAAGACATTTTTTTATTTCACAACTCAAATGTATATATATTATATGAATAATATTAGTATTAATTAATAATTAATAATTGAAAATTTTTTCATATATTAAAAAACTTATCATAAATTTAAATACACCTAAAAACTATTTAATAGAAATTTTGACGGCGATTTAGTGTTCTGGGTACTTTATTTATGAGAAGATGTTGATCAATTCAAATGAAAATATATATTAACATAGTTATTATTATTTTTCAAAGTGCTGAATAATCCTGTATATAAAATGAAACTCATGTTAAGTATAAAAATGATTGTTGGATTGGTTTAAGAGTTTAACATGGAGTGTAATATGAGTAGTTTTAAGAAATATAAATTCTAGGTACTATTATTAGGTTTAAATTTATTGGAATAGTGTATAATTTTAAATAGCAAAAGTATATATAATATATATGATTTATTATTATTATAATTATATGAAAACAGTTTTATAATATTTCACACTAATGAAATATTTGGGGTATATAAAAACGTTATATAATTTAGTAAATTTTCATTAAAAATACGATTACTAATTTAGAATACATCATAAAACAATAAATAGAATTCCGTCTTTCTTAGCTTTTTGATACGAATTATAGGCGATTTTATCAATGAAACCACATATATATATTAGTATAATATTAATATAGCAATATTAATTTATTTATTTATCTAATATTAATTTATGTCTGAAATAACGCCGTAAATAACTGCTAATTTTTAAGATTTAACAAATAATTATATATTCACAATTTTTGAAAGATTTTTTTATTATTTTTTTTATTATATATTAATAGTATAGAAAAATAACGTGAGTAATACTATTATTTTAAGTGGATGATATTATCTATAAAATTGTAATTATAGGTATGTTAATAAAGTTTAATAGGAAAAGCGTAATTTTTAGAAGTTAAATAATATTTATTTTAATTAAAGACAGTAGTTATTTATCTAACATAATAACTTAATGCTACAATATCACTGCTTACCATTAAAACATGATATATAATTATATAGATAATTAATTATATAAGTAATTATAAAACACCACAAACGTCAATAGAAGACACCTAAAACAATTATAATTAAAATTTCCTCTCTGGCTTGAAATTATTAGCAATTTTACAAAATTGAACACATTTATATTTATTTCTAATGGTTGGAATAAATCTTAAAAAACCAATTTTAAGATTAACCAAATATATCATCTTCAATAATGTATGATATAATACAATTAAATAAAATTTTAATCACTTTATTATAATATTCTTAAAGAAATTATTGAAATTGATTAGTGAAATAAGTAGAAGAAAAGCGTAATGATAGAGAAGTTATAATTTTTTGATAAGAATGACTACAATAAAACTGAATTGAAGATATTATAAGTATTCTAAGTTGTTTCTTATATAGATAATATATAATTTTCTATATAGAAAGTCAATATTTAATTAGACATCTAATAACTATTTCTATATATAAAATTCACTATTTAGTCAGTTATTATTGAATAATTGAGCATTATCACTAAATGAAAATACACTCATTTAGTATTACGTTATTGCAAATGCTTAGAACCATAATACTCATAGTTAATATACAACAAGTTTAGGTTATATGAATTATAGTAAATTAAATATTTTCCTAATATATGTTTGAAATATTTTAGTAAATCTTAAATTATGCACACTCACTTATTGTATATATACATAGAGATTCGCGCATAGATTCTCGAGCATTTTTCCGGTGTTTCATGTATGTAGCGTATAATAACTTAGTAGTATAAGTTAAATTATGTTTATATTTACTGTTATAAATAAAGTTATTATTTACAACTTGATGTAGTAGTAAAGCGTATTGAGGTGTGTATTAGTAATATAAATAATAAATAATTAAACAGTTTCATTAAAAAAAGTACAAATAATTCTATAGGACATCGCTAATAAGACAATTAATTATAATAATTCTTACTATTGTTCCTCCTTATTTATTGAGTAAAATTTGCTATTTCAATGAATACTAACATTTTTTATTATCTAAATATAGCTGTATACAATGATTTAGATTAAATATCACTTACACATTTATATTAATGAGATATTACCAAATAAGATCAAATGTATGAAATTTAGAAAATAATCGTACTATAAAGTTCTATATTTATATTGATGTACTTTAGGTGAAGAATTTAAGAAGAAGAAGCGTATTTTTAGCAGTTAAATTTTTTGGTACGAAAGAACAGTGTTTACACACTATGAATCAATATATTTGGTATATATTAATAGTTAGGCAAAGTTATGATAAATTTATGTTAACATCAAAATAACGAGTACAATTATATAAACTAACCTTAAATACTATGTTAAATTCACTTTATCTGACTATTTTGAAATAGCTAATTTCAATGATAATGTAGAGATTATATTAGAATTATCTTGTGCTTTTGGTATGCATTATAAGATTTTTGTGTTATAAGATTTACCGCATGTTTATTATAAATGTTTTGAAAATATATAATTATAGGATAAATAAACTATATATTATGTTTAGTCTGTGATTAAATTAGTATGATAATAATTTATTAATAGAAATAAAGTACATATAGTGAAATTATTTTTATGATGAGTTTAGTTAATTATTATTATTTATCACAGGTTTCGAGTTAATTACCACAGATCCATTTCCATTTGTAAATAGGCAGAAGTATTTGAATGTCATTTGAAAAAACGTCAATTTTAAGATACCCCGAAAACTTATATTAATTAAATTTTAGTTATACTTAGGTCATAAAGTATAATAGAAACATCATACTATTATATTACTATTATATATGAAACACTAGAAAACGTTAATAACTCTCAATATTTTTCAGTGATGTTATATATAATAATAAATAAATTATATTATATCTAATAAGTAAAATTAATTTAGGGAGTAGAAAATGGAGCTTAGTTAAAACTTAAAATGTAGTTTCTATATATAATATTATGAGTTAATATAATGTAAAATATTTATAGAAAAAAGAGTATATTTATATTTAAGAAGTTATAATAAATTTTATATTATTATAAACATAGTAGTATTTTATCTCAACAAATACTAATTGAATATAATATATGTTAATATATATATTTATATAAAACAATTTATTGAAATTTCATTAACAAATCATTCTAATAATATAAATAAGACAACTCACCTTATAAAACTATATTTTAAATTATCGCTTTTTTTCTCTTTTATATAGTAAAATTTTAGCATATATATTCACAATGAAACTACTCACATATTATATATTATTTATTATTTCAAAAATTAGTCACTGATAAATCATATAGAGTATACCTCAGTTAAAAAACGTATCGCGCTAGTTTTTAGTAAGTTATTACTGGTATTAAATTATGTAGTCAAATTTATGCTGAAGTACATAATTATTTGTAAAATAATTGATTATATTTATATAGATGATTACTTTACTGTTTTAGTGTATGTGAAAATTTATAGTCAAATATTATGAAGAGTTAATTTAAGATAGTTTATTTATGTATTTATTAATAATACTAAGGATTTCTAATAATACAACTATATAATTAGTAGAATATTTGGGATATTATTAATAATAACAAATTATTTATTGAATAATTTATCCATTAATTATATTAAGATGAAGTTTCAAACTACCTAAAAAATATTTAATTAATTTATAGTAGTTACTTCAGTTTTTCATGTGGCTTTACGATATATTTGCATTTTTATCAAACGTTACTAAATTATTTGTGACTATATTTTCAAATGCTGTCAGAAATTCATCATTTACTGATAATTTTATAAGAAAGTATAGAAGAGATTATGAGAGACTGAAGGAGATGAAGATGAAGAAGGATGTTTGAATTTTAGGAGAATCGGTAGACTTTTAAGGAAGTTTAAGTAGTAGAGGTGTATGGTGAAGTGAAGAGAAGAATTGATAGAGGAAAAGAAAGTGGGGCGGAAATTATATAGTCTAAAGAAAGGTAGCAATATATTTATTAGGAATATGTTATATGAGGTTGAAAAAACTGAGTATATTCAAATAAACACTTGTTTTTAATGAAAGCTGTTTGGAGGTAATAATATAATTATAATAATGAAACTCAAAATTATTGAAATTTTTTCCGTTTCCCAATAACCTCAACCAAGGTCAAAAGACAAAATAAATCATATTAAATAAGAATATAAATATACATAAATTAATTAATTAATTATACTAATTAATATTATATTTTATTGAGTAAAATATAGATATCAGATATATATATATCAAAATAATAATATAAAACAACAAATATATTATATATATTATGTAACATAAAATATCTCTAATTAGGAGAAATAAATAAATAATAATAATACCAGGTTAATATCTAAAATAATAACTAATCTAAAAATATTAAGAAAAAAAGTTAATGATATTAATAAAAATTAGTATTTTTATACAAATAAATATGTAAATTATAGAGAATAAATTAGTCGCAAACTACATTGAATTATAGAGAATAGATAAATGACTAAATATATGACTAGGAATAAGAAAGACAAATAATGATTCATAAGAAAAAGTGAATATTTTTACGACCTCTTATAATTTTTTCCTCGCGTAAGAGTTATTTATGATATGTAAATACAAATGAGAGTTATTTATCGGTATTTCTACAAATCGGCTCATACTGAAGAAGCAACAAATTGGTACATATGTTAATAGGATATCAAATTTAATATAAACTAAACAAACTATACTAACGAAAATCATACAATCATACTAACAACATATCTAGGGAAATCTGTTTCCCGAAAATGGTAGCTTCCATAGAATACCACACCAACTAACAACTTAAAATTAATGTCAAGCAAACTGAACAACAACAAAACCAACTACAAATAAACAAAAGCGTCATTCAACTCGATAAACATGTTGGTAAGATCATTTTCAACAACCACACCACTACACACAACTTACACATCAGACCATATCAACAACAGACTATAGCACACATAACAGAGCGAACATACATCAATACACATAGACAACACAAAACCAGACATACATAAACATAAGTAAGCAACAATAAGAGGATCCACAATAGAATATATATAATGAGAAAATTCAATTTAGAGAATCTTTGTATGCAGTCTAGAGAGCAAATGATCAATCACGAATAGAGTATCAAAACATCCGCGATTTATCTTCAATGTAACTTTACCGGTTTGCATTATAGGTAAATAGATATGATAAGACTTTGGGCTTAAAACTTCTATAGAAATTGACGGTAAATACTGGGTAAATAATAGATGGTTTATGACCGTTTCCTGAGCTTATGTACTGTGTCTTCGGCTCTCGCTCACATGGTGCGACATAATTTTTTTATTAGATTCACAGACTCAACGGCCACGTCTTCTTCGGTTCCGACATGTTGATTTTGATATAGTTCAGGCTTGACGAGTTATTGAGAAGAGAGAGCACGGGTTCGTCCTGGCTTCATTCATAGCTTACATTTAGCTCCCCATGTATCTTTAACGAAGATCACATGAAATATATATACTAAGAAATATGATTTAATAAATCAGGGTCATCTACAATGAATTCGTGCTCTGATGAAATAGCGGAGATCGTTTTAGTTAAAAAAACAATCGCAATTCCGTGTTGACAATAATTTGATCAAAATAGATATTTTTTTTATCTACTAATGAATTTTTTTCTCTAAATTGTAAATTATCAATAGAACCCATTCATTTATATTTATCTCAAAATTTGATTAGAGAATAAAAGTCTTCTTAATAAATAATGATCAATTTATTGTAGTTAAATTTAACTATATAAATAATTTCAAATGTGAATAATTTTTGAAAAAATCGGTTACTTTATTTATTAGGTATATATTTTAAAATTTGGCATTGAAAACAAGTAGATGTATATTGATGAATATATTTAATGGAAATGAGAGAGCGTATTTTGTTAGATGTGATAAGTGGTTTTTCTGATTTTTATATTAATAACTATTTTGTAGTATTCTTCTCTTACATGTGGATGTAAGAATATTTTCATATTTATCTTGCATATTTCTCTTTGTTCAGATGTTGAAAAAGACCTAGATTTTAAGACATCTGCTAATAAACTATATATTAAATTTTATTGAGTAAAGGTTCTTCAGTTTTGCTTAGTGCTTGTGAGGAATTTGATCATTTATCTACTCATAATGGATACAGACATTTTATTTTATTCATAGATGTATGAAATATGATACAGGGTTACATAGTATGTTAAACTCAATATGTTTAAGATGGTTAAAGCAATGAATAATGAAAGTATTATTTAGATAAATAGTTATGAGAGTATCAGTTAGATATTTTAAGAGTTTAGAATAATATTATATTGTAAGATGTATTTTATAAATTTTAATGAAAGTAGGGAAGCGGATATCGACTTATAGTTAGAAGTTGAAAGTTATTTTTATTTATAAAAACAGTAGTATATTTTCAGAAGTAGTGTGAGAACCAACACCACTCAGGTAGAGTAGACGTAAATGCTGAACACTTTAGTTGCTGTACATTATGTAAATATAGGAACATCTATTTGAGAAGAGCGCACATTTGTTTCGGTTTTAATCACAGCAGCACCATCAGAGTTCTTATGTCCAGGTTATGATATAATATAGCTGAGCTGTCCAGAGCGCGCATCTTGTTTTGTTAGATAATATTACTGTGTTTATTTGGTAGATATTACGATTAAGAAGCACACACGTTCGACTAATGCCGCTGATAAAATGCTAAAATATTTTATGAAGTGCTCTGAAAAGGAAGCTAGATCAAGACGAGATGATATTAGTATCTACTTCTCTATTAGCTTTAGCGCAGTAGAATCTATGAACCACTTCAGTTATAGAGATCCACTCAGTTATATACCTCATTTAAAAGGTCTTAAGATGAGTATTTTGTAGTATGGTGAAAATTTAAATAGCGCATAATAAGAACGTTATAATTGTTATTTTAGGATAGGTTTATATTTTTATTTAAATACTTTTGATTATTTTTATAATTCAAACTTAAATATGAGAATTTATATATACGTTATTGAGGTTATTATATTATAGTAGTTAGTTAAAAAATAAATACTTAAAACAAAGTTTTAACTTTAATAGAAATATTTTTTTCTTTTCTAATAATAGTTTGCATTAATTTTATTTATAATACGTTTCTATTATAAAGGATAACAGCTCACTATATAATAAAATTATAGTTGTAATATTGACTCTATTGTGTCATCTGCTTTGATATAAGTTGGCGATTTCAAGGAAACATACATTATTTTTATGTTCAATTACTGAAATATAATATACCTATAGTTAGGTTAAATGATCTTACAATATTAAGAATTATTACCAATAATTTTTCGAAATAGTTAGAAAATGTTAGGAAAAAAGTTGGTATATCACTTAGATGTCTTATAGTAATTGTGTTAGATAGTGGTGAGAATTTTGAGAAAAAGTCGTAATTTTAGAAGTTATAAATATTGTTTATAGCGAATAAATAGGCTCACTAATCATAATACTATAAATTAGATATAATAAATCAGAGTAGAATAAAAAAAATAAATAAATCAGAGTTGATTTAATTTGAGTAAACTAATCTAATATTATTATTTGAAGATTAAATACACTCAATTATTGCAGTATGCATAATTTAATCTATTTAGCACTTATGCTTAATTTTGTAAATTTTTAGCTATATCAGAATTATAGTAGTACAGTCAATGTTTATTTTTATTACAATGACTGAAAAGATATCCAGGTTGTAAGTATAAATTTAAGTTTTAAGATTTACCTAAATAAATATTCTAAAATATATAAGTTAAAATTTTAAGAGAAGAAATCGTTAACTAATTTAAAGATGTTGCTAGTAAACTGTTATGTTAGAAATAGTTAAGGATAATAAAGTCGATATATATTATATATGATAAGTTAAAATTTTTTATTTAGACAACATAGTTTGTTTACATCAGACCACTATATAGAAAATAATTTGGTATAATATTGAATAACAAAATATATTTATTAATTAACAAATTTGAATGCATTATAAAAGATAATACGTCCATTATTAAAGACACTAAATACTAATATTCAATTATATAATTCTCTATATTTTCTGAGATTTTTGATAATTTGTATTTAATGAAACACATTTTTAATTATATTGTTTACAAATAGTGTCATTATCATAATCATTATCACTGTAATAATAATAACTACATATTATTGATGATAATAAGAATTTCTAACATAATAATTTCATAAATGTATATGATAAATCTATAGCGAGGATGTCATGGATCTTCATTAATGCAGTTCAAATTAGTAATGTAATTTCAGAACCAAGTAACGCTATTCTTGTAGGACTGTACTTTTTGCTGTCACAAATAAAAACTGGTTTATATGTCAATACAGACTAGTTAGATAAATATTATATTCTCACTAGATATTATGTAGTTAGAAAAACATATAATGAGTAATAATTATTTATCAATTATATTAAAAAACGTCAATAATATTAATAATAACACATGACCTAAAAATTTACTATATATTATAAAATATAAATTCTCTATTTTATCTGACTATTTTAGAAATTGGCTAAAGAAATGAACACTGAATTATTTATTTTTTATTCAAATTTGCTAAAATTTAACATATTAAAAAACTTATTATAATATATACAATTTTAAATATTTTTTGAATATATTGTATATAGGAAAATAACTACTAATTATTTATAGAAGGAGTTTCAGAATGTATGTTAATTGTGAGAGTATATAATAAAGATAATGTATGTAGTAATGTATTTTTTTAAGAAAGTTTAATTTTATTATTTAATTAATACTATGTTAGTAGTTTTATAGTAGTCTAGTTTATAATTAAAATATTGAAAATACGATTTATAAAATTAATTGCACTTCGGGGTGAAAAGATGTGAACAAGTATTTATGTACATCGATAAACTATTATAAATAAGTGTCACCAATATATGCAATATATGCCTTTTTCATCTGATAAGGATTTATGTATGGTATTGGCTAATACATTAGGTGTTTTTTTTCAAATGGCTATGATTTTCGCAATATCCATTTCATTAAAATGTAAAATAAACTTCAGAAGTTATAAAATGTTTGGTTTGAAAACTCAATTAAAGAGATCTTCCTGGCTCTGCGTATAACATAACACTGGTTCGAACTTTATTTTTTCGGAATTACGTATCTCGCGCAAAAAGCACATTAATTATCATATTGATAGTAGTAATTTCTGTATGAGAATATATAAAATGGTCATAATTATAATAAAAAGACAGAATATTAAAAGGATTGTTGATAAGTAATGTTTAGTTAGAATTTTTAAATCAAGATTTTTTTCTAACGACTTAACATTGAAATCAATGAAGGTCGAAGGGTAAGAGTGTTAATTCAAGAAATAACACATTGAATGCTGTTCTTATCATAAATTATAGGTCAGTATCATTCAGCCAAGGATATTATGATCCACCTATAGATATCAGGTCTATAGGAAATATATTTATTGGCGTTAGTTACTTTTGAGAATAGCAATTTATATAATATAGGATCATGTTTAAAAAAGATGTTTTTTGAAAAATCTAATTGTTCTTAATAGACCATATTTCTCGGACTAAATAGAGCTGACTGCTTATATAAGTTAAACTGCAAGAGTTGTGTAGAACCAACACCTAGCTAAATTTATCTATATTTAATAGTAGTCGCTTTACTGTCATAAAGAATTTACTTAGATGAGTACAATGAAGTAGAGAAGTAATAACACGTCTTGCTATATCTTGGAGAGTCTTCTTTAAGAACACCACTTGATTCTAATAAGATAATAAATTTAATCATCACACATATATCAGGTATTATTTAAAAAGTGTCACTGAAATAATATATAATATATTATTTTTTGATATTTGTGAAAAGTGGTTAAAATGATCACACTAATGGTAAAATATTTATTGTAGTAATATATATAAAAAAATACATAATTATATATAAATTAATTACATTTAAAAACTGATTCAGATTGAAAATACATAAGATAATTATAAATTATTTTACTTCTCTTAATTTTAATGGAAAGTTGTAGGCTTGTAATAATTGAATACACATTATTTTTTATTGAGCATAAAATAGTGTCTGAAATAGAATAGTGTAAGAAGCCTGTAGTTATAAATAAACTCTCAAATTAGTTATGATATTTATAATACTGAAAATTCATAATTCAAATTTTAGTAAAATTTAGTAAATGATGGTGACTCATTAATAGAGAATAGGATGTTCATAAGAATGTTTGATAAGTAAATAATTTAAGAAAATAAGCAATATATTTTAGATAATGTAATAATTTTTATTACAAACAGGTTTTCACAACTAATGAAATATGTTTTATAGCGTATGTTAAATAAACTATAATTTATATATTATGTAAAAGTTTCATAATTTCATTAAAGAACCTCAATTTAAGACATATAAAAATAGATCAAATGAATAATATTCTACTGGTATTCAGTAGTCATTTTGAGGATATTAGCAATATCAATGAAACAGCATTATATTGTTCAGAATGCTGAGAACATATTATAAAGATATACTCAGGATTCTATTATGATGAGTATTTAACCAAATATATAATTATTCATTATGGGTAATGCTTTCTTATTGCATCGATTCTTAAGGAGTGAAGGTATGAAATTGTGTAGGAGAAAAATTGACGGGAATTAAGAAGTGAATATTTCAATATGTTATTTAAATACAGGTATTGTATATATTTGTCGTTTACACAACTATTAATATTTTGAGTAATATTATAAAATGAATATTAACAAATATTGAATAAATCCTTAAAGTTATAAAAATGACATTCCTGGAATTTATTAATAGCTCTACGTTAATTGTGTTTAATTAAAATAACTTTCAAACTTAATAGAGAGAAATTTAGACTAGCACTATTAGTATCAGTAAAATAAGTATTATAATTTTTTAAATATGCTTCAATAAATGGTTAAATTTACTCTAAATTACTACAACGTTCAAATATATAATATATAATAATCATAAATATTGAAATTTTTGAAGAAACGTAACTGTATGTAATAGAATCTAAATATGTAAATTATATATATTTTAAGAATAAATAAGTTAAGTGAATTTATAGTAATGAATGATTAAATATTTTTATTTACTAATATATAACATGTTTTTCTCATACTATATAATTAAATATTATTATTTTAAAACAATAAAATTATAGAATATGATGTGGTTACATTATGAATTGTTCAGACGAACTGTAAATTCATAATATAAATATCATTTTTTAGGACACGTACTTTGATACAGTAGAAGATCAAATTTCAAAGTATTAATTTTTGCACATTGTTCAATTTAGTTGTAAAAAACCTGCATGAACTATAAAATAATTACTATAAATTCAATTATCATTATCAATTTTTAAAGTGAAAGTTTAGACAAAAAATTTGTAGTAAAAAATATTCATAGAAATGCTGATTTTATAAATTTCATACTCGTTTAATTGTATTGAAAATTTACCCGATCCTCAAAGAGTAACAATCAAAGCTTACAGAAAAGATTGATAATATTTTATTGCTAGATATTAAATCAGGATTATATTTAGCACTACTGAATTGCAAAATATAATCTGGACGGTAATAATTTATGTGCCATATTTATATAATTATTGTTGAATAAAATAATTAATAACGCTAGTAATAAAATGTTATCATTAGATAAAACTAAAATTTTACATTCCTCAAGAGGAACTTTGAAGTTCCGAACCCGTAGTTAAAGCTTGTATGAATTTATTTTCATAATGCTTTACTTTTTATAGGTAGATTAATTAATTTGAATATAATTCACACTAAATAATTTTTAATCATTAATTAGCTTTAAAGAATAAATATGATTATTAATTATTACAATATTTGTCATTTAATAATATAATAATAAATTATACTGATTTATATATAACTCATAATATTATAATATTAAAGTAATATTAAAATACAAATAATATATTAATAATAAATTGATTATAGTAAAATAAATAATTTAGCTGACAAATTAGATATATACATTTTATAAGATAAATAACATAATCAATAAATTATGAGACTCAATATTGCATATATAAATTAGTATAGAAATAAAAGTCGTAATTATATAGATTTTGTTTAAAATTATATATATTATTTAATTACTAATAAACATGATTATATTCCATCACAAAATAGATTTAATATGGAAAATTAATTATGAGTATATGAATTTAAATAAACAATAAAGTGACATCTGAAGAAAAAAGAAGAAGAATGAACGTATATCAAGTTCTTTGGAGAATTTGAAGTAGTATATTAACTATTAATTACCTGAATGGATCACGTTTTCGTGAGCATAGTAGATAAGATATGATAAGATAAATAATAATAAGTCAATTGTACTCACACTACAACATAAATTTTTTCAATTTGAAATACCGTAAAACTCATATGTTTTAAGAGATTTACCAAATTAATTTTTACCAATAATGATTTGAAAATGAATTAATATTTTAAGGTAATAATAAATTCAAGGAACACATTGAAGAAGAATGAGACAAAGACTCTGGGATGGTTTGGGGTGGGGCAGTGCGCTGGGCTAATAGGAGTAAAGACGAGTAAAGATGAGTAAAGAAGATGTTAAAAAAACAATTATTTTAAGTATGTGTTTGAAATTCTTATTTTAGAGATTCTAGAAATCGTAATAGAATTTCTCTAATGGATTATTATTACTGTTGTTGACTAAGCTACACAAATATAGGGTTGAGACTCCTCACACTTACAAGACGTGTATTTACACATCATTGACATAGATTCAGAAACTCATAAAATGCCGCATAAGTTAAGATTCCTCAACGTTTCTTCCAGCAGTTCTTTTTTATGGATAAGTACGATGACATATGTAAGGACAGTGTACAATGTCGATGGTACACCCAGACATGTACAATGGGCATATAAACATACCAAAATTGGCACGTATGATATAGAAAATTTACTATAGTAAATAAGACATTATTATTATTATAGATAATTTTAAGATAATAATTCATAAATGGATCTTCAAAACTCCAAATTCCTAATTAAAATCGTTAACTTTTCCCAAAAGTTATTTTATTTTCATTTTTCATTGTGAAAATTTAAGGATAACATGAGCGTTTAAAATTTTTATAATTTTAAATTTCCTTTGATTATTAAAGGACAGTGTTAGTGCACAAACTATAATAATTAAAATCAAAACTATTAATTTGTTCATTATAGAATCAAAATATTAGAATATTATTCATTATATATAAAACGTCAATTTAATAATAATCACCTATAAACATATAAATGTTCACTTTATGTTATTTTTTTGAATTAGCATATTATATCTCAAATATATGAAACACTAATTAATTTGTATTACAATGCGAGATAAAATTAATATACCGTTTAATATATCGTTACAATTTAATAAGATTATTTTACACCAATATAATATTTCATATGTGGGAAATTAGTCATTAAATGATATCGTACTTTAAGAGGTTCAAATATTTAGTATATTGATTAATAATTGTGGAGAAAAAGGGGTTCGTAGGATCTTTATGATAAGTTAATTTATTTTATTATTTTATTTATTAAGACAGGTTCATCACACATATTAATGGTAAAATAATTGATGTGAGTGTATATAGACATACAAGATATTGAAATTCATTAGAAAAATTTGTTTTTTACTTTGTAGTATTAAAAACTATAAAAAATCTTTCCACTTTAAATGCAATGTATAGAGTGCGTTTTTGTAGCATTGTTCCAATATGGAACAAAATCACGCCAAGCTGTCGATATTTATATCGCTTTTAATTATTAGTCTCTTAGGTTATATCAAATTTCTATAATTTATTTATTTAAAGTATGAATACTTTTCAATGCCTATATAATATTTATTTGAATAATATTTGTAAATAATTTGCTTCATTTAAAATATATTTATGAGAGAAAATATTCGACTATCAGTTATTAAGAGTTCTAGGAGATTATTTGTTCATACTGTGCTCTTCGATCACATAAGCAAAGCGTAATTTTAGAAGCTTTCTTAAAATTTTTGTATTATCCACGATCATGCTGTTTCTCTTCCACAACTTATCATCTGAAGAATCATTGTCTTTTCTCGGTCTCTATCTTCGTACAAAAAACTAAACTATTGATAATTTTACTATATACCAGTCAATCTTTTACAGTCATCCGATCCTCTCATAGTCTCGATTAAGGTAATACGTTTTTCTCTTCACTTCACTTCGACTTGATCATTTTACTAAGTGTCACTAAAAGCACATTGATTAAGTTCGAATGCTGTAATAATAACTGTAAATAAATAAAACTACAATTTTTTAGATTAACTTCTGTATAGAATTTTAATATTTTGTAAAATATTTAGGAGAAAAGAAATTAAATGATTTTAAAGTTCTAAACTATTATGTTAAATGGTAGTGATAATAATATTAAGAAAAAGCGTAATTATTAGGTGTTATAGGAGTATATATTTATGTTTATTAGAAACAATTTAAGGTTATTACATATTACAATACTATAGAAATTAAGTTAGGTTTATATTAAATATATAAACAATTAATAGTTAGGAAGATATTCATTTAATAACAACGTCGTTCGTAATTATATATATTTAGCATCACTATTCACACTAAAAAATGAATATTTATTAGATAATAAGTTTCATTTTTCTAGCTTGAAATATGGACTATAGTATCATTATGTATGTGAATTATGCCACTAATTTTATATTGTATTTTATGTCATAGATGTCTTAGGATAGAGATTATTACCGTTGTAATATAGATAATTACAATTTATTTTAAAGGGATATAACCTAAATTATAGTTCAAATGTTGAAATATGGAAAATAACTGTAACTTTTAATGAAGTATCTTATAGTGATGATATGTGAAGGATTTGTTAAGATAAAAGCGTATATTTATTAATAGATTGGTATAAATTATATTTTATATAGATAACAGGTTTTATTTTCACAACATAATGATAAATATTTTATTTAATAAATAGATCAATAATATAATTAAGATATTACATTAAAAAACGCCAATTTGTTTAAAACATACTAAAATATTAATAAATTCCTCTATTCTTGAGCTCTATATATTGAAATTGCAGTTCATATGAAACACATATTTATTTATTATGTTAGATTATTCATTATATGACAATATAATAAGCTATTCAATTTTTAAGTTATGCCCTCTATAATTGCAAAATGTTATAAAATTAGATAGGACAAATCGTACTTTAAGATTTCTAAATTATTTGTATAATTTAGATATATAATATTAGTTTAATTGAGTCAAGAGCGTTAAATATGGCAATATTAAAAACAAAATACGATTCAAATATTAAAAGAACCTGACAAACCATCAACATATTACATATCTCCCAATACAATATCTTCTGTTATATACATCTACAAACACGCATATAATAAAAAAAAGTTATTGATTAGAGTTATTATAATCATTAAATAACGTAATTTTAAGACACTTTAAGAACTATTCGTAAAATTTTTACCATCTTCCTTGCTTGTGATATTGCATTTTACAGGAAGAGAGCGATAGCTAATATGTATATATATTTTCAAATGCTTTTCTTTTGAAATCTCGGCAGTAAGAGCTAACGTCCAATTAACATAAACCCAAAAGGTATTTTCGCAAATGCTTTATATCCTAAGGAAAAAAGTTACTCTTTTAAAGAGGTTTCTAGTATATATATTAAAATTATTGAGTATATGTTAAATATATATAAGTGAAAAAACGGCAATATTTACAGAAGTAATATAATTATTATATATTTAACTAAATGAGAAATTTTTCACAACTCATGAATATTTGGTTAATTATATATAAGATAAACAATATAATTGAAATGTATCGTTAAAAACTGATAAATTATAAGGACATAAAGTAAATCATTATAATTAAATGACTTTACTGCTTTATCCTATAAATATGTAATTACGAGATGAAACATTCATTATATATTATATTATTTTACAATATATATATGATTATAAATAATACATTATAAAATAAAACTCAAATTTAAGATTTTATACATACTCAAAAATATATTAAATATATATGAATATATTATTAAAGTGTAAAAAGTGAAAATAGCATAAAGTTTCAAATATTTATGGTATATCTACATAAAATTGCTGGTAATCATTGTTATTTATATATAGAAAGTATATATTTAATTTTATTATAAAATAAACATATTTATTTCGTAACTAATCAAATATATATATAGAGTAAATAGTATATAAAACAAATATTAATATATTTATAATATTTAATAAAACGTATATCAATTATTTATAGACTCACTATAATAAAACTTATTAATAAAATATTTATACTTTTCCCTGTACTTATTATTTGAATAGCATTTTCAAATGAAACATACATTAATTAATTTATTTCAAATGCTTCAGATATTACCGTTAAAAACTCAATTATTATAAGAATTTAAAACATTAATAATATAATATTAAATGTGATCTTTATATTGAAATAAAGTAGTAAAATATTTGATAAAATATTAAGAGTTTAATAAATATTTAAGGTTAGAAGTTGAAGTAGACTAAGCGCGTCATTATTCTTAAGGCAACTTATCCACATAATAGTATATAATTTTGATAGGGAAATTATCACAGTTGTAGAATATACGGTTTTATGATGAGGGTGTAGCTTACTTTATTTATATGGGAATATTTTTAGAAATTTCACTCATATAATATATACATTAATTTTAAAGAAAACAACATATTAAACTCGCTATTTTAATTTGGAGGAACTTCATCTTCATAGGTCTTCAATTTAGGTGGAAATTTTCTATTATAGAGTATCATTAACGCTAATATGTGGAAAATACACATTATAGTATTTTTATCAATTTGCGCGCGATATAATATCACGTATAAAATAAACCGAAAATTTTAATTCAAAATTAACTATTATATATATTTACAAATGTGATAATGTTATTTGGGTTTACACGAAACTGGAGCAAAACAAAAATAATTAATATTGTAATAGTTGAAAATGTTAAGTACTAAAAAGCGTAATTAGATAAGGTTAATAAATTTATTTTATTAAAATCATGGTAATTACTTAGTATATAATATTATGGGATAATAAATATAAACAAATTATAGTTAGAAATTATGATTCATTAAAAAACGTTCATAATTGTAAGATAATACCTAAAACTATTGAAAATTGTACAATTTATACTATTATATATGTCGGAGAGAATAAGGTTAATAAAATCGTATACTGAGAAATCTGCGATCAATATTTATATCGAGAAACATTGTTAATAAAAGGAAAAATGACACAAATCTATTTATACTGCTCAGTGGGTGTACATGTGTTATATATTAAGGAATAATATTTAGAGAATCACACTTGGATAAGATTAAATACAATTTTGGTGGGGTTAGGAAGAAATGTATATAAGGAGATACAAAGAAAAGAAATATAATGTGCTATATTATATTTTGGTGGTCATGAAAATGTTAGGAGAAGAGACGTAGAGGGAGCGAGAGGTGTGACATAGATATTATTATTAAAACAGTTATATTATATCTTTATAATATTATTGGTCAAATGATATTTAACACGGCAATAGATAAAGGACGGGAATTTCGAGCGAAGGGCAATTAACACAGGGTCAGAGGGAACGTTATACTACACATACCCCGTAAGGAGGAAGGGTGCAGGAGGACACACCCTGCGACACGTTCTCAAATCTATTCAGAAAGAGTAGGGGCGATATCGTCGGAACCCCACTTATCACCCTGTGACAGAAGAGCGGGCATATGAGATACACTAACACCCGTAGTTCCTAGGAAGGACAGAGACGACTCTTCGCAGATCTCTCTGTCAAATCGAATAGCGGATATACCATCTCTCAGGGAGATATTTCGTATTAGGATTATAAGAAAACGAAATTAACATAATTATTTTATAACGAACTAAATCGATACTGAATAATTGAGTTAATTTTGGTGTAACGCCAGAGTATAAGTGTCTATAAAAAGTCGTTTCATATATTATGGTCATTGGGCTAAGCTAAGACATTAATTGATTTTTCTTATTTGAAATTTAGTATAAAGAAAGTATAGTTTTTTTTTCTATGAATGATTTTTTTTTTTACTTTTAAATATTATCTAAATGGATAATTATACCTAATTTCTTCTACAATGATAACCCTATAGAGTATTTTATGTTGAGACGACATGTAAGTTATATATATTATGTTTAATTTATTTCTCATATTTTACATTTTGTCTTTATTGATATATATATTTTGGTAATTTATATGTCTATTATTTTTCTATTTTTTTTTTTATATATTCCTTTGTGTACATTTTCCGCACGTAAATATCAATATATTTGTAAAGTACTCTCACGCTATTAACTCTAAAATGTATTTATATTCACTAATAAAGTTACATATACAATTTATATAGATATAGATAATATTAATAAACAGAATATACGATCTTACTGTATTAATTAAAAATTAGTCAGTATCAAGTTGTCTATAACTGGATTTCGATATATAATGACAGGAATAAGACAAGCGGCGTTTTAATGGCTCATGTGAACGATTATCAACACGAAGAAGCTACTTAACTATCACACGTCAAGTAATGCTTACGTAAATCATAGATTTAACGCATGATTGAAAGTTTATTAATGAGTATATTCAGATGTGGATTGTTTGAACAAAAATATTATCAGTAAAGAAACTAAAACCGAGATATTAAAGATACAATCTTATAAGGAAACATAAATATTATAAATAGAATGTTTATTATATAAAGGGATGATATTGTATGTATGCTAGCCCTTCCTAAAATAATTATAATTGGATTCAATTTCCTCAAATGCATGAAAATTATTATTACAAGGCCTAGAATGCCTGGGAAATAAGAGCCATCATATTTTATATTTTATGATATACTATTATGATGAAACACGATATTTTTTCAAATGCTAAATAAAAATCCCGTTAATTAAAACCGATTATTATGTTAATAAGAATTTCTTTATTGTTTCACAATATTATTTCTAAGTTGTATTATCTCAAGATATCTATACTCGTTGTAATTCTGAAAATATGTGTAAAATGGTTATTATGTATATTGATATATTATGTATCGTTCTATTGGTTATGTTTAAGTTTACTTTTATATCATAAATACTATAGTATTTACTCACTACAATCTAATTAAATAGTTGTTAGGAATATATTATAGATAAAAATACTAAATATAATGGAAATTTTCATTAATAAACGGTGCTAAGTGTTTTAGTTTGAAGACTAATCTCATATAAACTATTAATATAATATATAAATTACATCTTAGGTAACTAAAATCATACGAACTACCATATTGAAACTAACATATATATTATTTTCAGTCTGAAAAATAATCCACTAGGGAAGATAATAGCTAAAATATAATTCTAGGATTTTTACAAAAGTAATTTCAAATTTTTTATTTCAGAAGGAAACTAACAAAACTATACTAAGAGTTTTTAAGTTAGTATTGAGTAAATGTGAAAGATAGTAGAGAAAATCAGTAAATTTTAAATAAAGTTAATAATATTCTTTATGATAACACTAAGGTTATTTACTAAATAACTATTGAATTATTTTGCGGTATATATATGTTTCCATTTAATGGAGACACAAATGCGATTATTCGTGATTTTCCTCATCCTATGTAAAGAGCGTACTAATTTACTACTTGTGAAATCAAAACTATTATTCAGCTCTCATCTTTTTTCTACATTGTTACTTCGAAATGGTGTCAGGAATTTTCGGATGAATTGAAACACATTCACATTTTTGGTGTTTACCACATATATACTATGTGAAAAATAATCTGTCAGCTAAGGTTTAACTTCAGAGAACTCAAGCTAATAAGTTCATATAGTATTGACCACTAAGAATATAACTTTTCTTTACAATAGGTTTATGAATTAGTTACCGGGAAAATCGTACGCTTATAATTAGAGAAGGTGCTTATATTAGCTGAATAGCTCTTTAGGTATTTAAGACATTATGGTAATAATCACTTATAAGGAAATAATGCATATATGGATATATCTTCAAATGGTTGACCATTATTCTAGTTAATGAACAGTATATATTCTATGTTTGTGCTTCTATTAATTCCTGTTAAAGAATATCCATGGCTAGTTGAATTTTTATCTACAACATGGTAAATCGAATATTGAAAATGCCGATAATAGGAAAAATCAATAAGTTCTGGTAGAACTTACAGAATATATTTATATTAGCATGTGACATATATGCTAAGACACCTTCAACGAGAGACATAAGAATGCGGCACATTCTTTGGGCTTTGATTATACAAATCAGATACTTACCATTTAGATGACGTATACTGTATACACAATATAAGCTTTAGATTTTTTTCTCATATATAATGCAAATTCAATTATCATCGGAATAAAAGAAAATATACTGCACATATTGGCGAAGGATTATCTTCAGCATCGAAAGTAAAATAAAGTAAATCACATAGAAATAATTATTGGATATTATTATGCATAATTGCGGTTATAACGACTATGTTTTAAGAGTTCCTTCATATAATTACATAGAACTATAAATTATAATTTGTTGTAAGAAATTATTTCTTAACTGGGTATTGAAGAAATGGCGCAAGAATTTAATTTATAAAGGTAAGTCTATAGGCTAAAGTTTTTGTGATTTTTTATAAGTATTACAGAGTATTAGTCATACTAATCGTTGGGAGAATAATATGATCTTGTGGTTAGATTAAGATTGTTATATGAAAAACCTAGAATAGATATGAGAAGTGGAATATAGGTTACAATGGACAGATTAGGCCTTCAGTATGGGGTAGAAAGTATAGAAACCGATTACTGGTAGAAAACCAGATGATGAGGGTGATCGGCGGTATTCGTTACTAAATCTGCAGATTGTGAGAGAGTGAGGTCCCGTGTATCCTTCAAAGTTGAAAGTTAGGAGTATGTATTATATTTGGCAAATGGTCTGAAAGTGGCACACCTTACTGAGAGGAAGCGGTCGACGATTACATTTATTCTTACGATATGACGTCGGTAAGAGCTTTCGTCGGAGATTTTAATGTGAAAGTACATCACTTTGGTTGCTAGACGGATTCTTATTATTGTATAAAAATTATTCGCGAGCATTCTCTTAACAAGCTTTTTTCAGAAGCATGTAACGTGTTTGAGAAATTTTTACCAATCATACACGGTTACATTGGCCATATTAGGAAAGTATCAAGAATTAGCCTAATTACGATGTGAGAATAGCAAGAATAAGGAAAATCGGAAGATTTATGTTATTGGAGGCTGAGACTTATTTTGTCGAGAGGATACCCATATGGAACAAAGTCTCACCGTAATTATGAAACGAGCAGATTAATTTAGTACGCATCATACTCAGTGTAATATCTATTTCTTTATATTGCTAGTTGTACAATTCTACCACTGAGAGCTACGCGTCCTTAACGATCTTGGTATTATTATGAATATCATGTTCTTATAATGAACGGGAGACTCGAGATGGCTCGAGTCAGTAATGTATAACTCTCAGATAAGATACCTCTGAAATTACATGATAAAACATTTGTCTGGATAAAGGCACTTTATTCTAAAGTGTTATTTGTTTACGAAATTGAGTATGAAATTGTGTGAGGTTTTAGAGTAAAGATTCTGAGAGCTGCGCTTGAGAGTGCATAATCTGAATAGAGAAGCATGAATTTTAGAGAGTGGTTGAGATATATTGTTTATAGAGAAGATAAAAACTTAGTTGGTTGTAGAATGAAAGAAGTGTTATTCTATTATAAATTTTTAGCTCTAATATAAATACTAAGGTATCTTCACACTAAGTGCGAAGTAAATAATATGGTGAGAAGGCATTAATGAAGGAGGACGGGGTATGGATGTAAAGAGTGTTTATTCGAGTGCAGTGAAAAGAAACACGGTGCAATTTACTGTCACAGCACACTGTCCTTTTATAATAAATATAGCAGTAGTCTCCCGATTTAGATGTACACTTTTGGATTGTCTACATATTCAGACACGTATGTATCATGGACGACATACTCAACTAGTGAATGTGTGCTCTTTCAAATTTTGGACATCGATGAGCAAGTAATAGGTGCCTAGGATTTAGGTAGAAGGAGAAGGTTTTAGGATTATTTGTTAAATTAAGGTAAAATCCGGAGAGTGGAGTCGGGAAAATGGCAATTTGTGTTGAAGACATTTATAGTCGATAAAGATGAAAGTGCTCATCCCTTAGTCTGTTGTGCAAGGGGATGTTTTTAAATAATGAATAAGAGGAAAGAGGTATGGTAAAGTTATAGAAGAATGTACTGCAAGGTTGGAAAACAATTGAGGAGATAAAGAGACTGACAGTTATTCGGCAAAGATGGCATGATTGCGAGATGTGGGTATTGGTTTATTTTGAGATTTTACAAGAGGAACGAATATCACGGCTGCTAATGCGCATCAAGGAAGGTGTGGTAGTTCTCACCTATTCGAAGAGTGAGTTGGGAATATCAGATCTGGAGATCAAAACTATCATAGGCCGAAGACTTATTCTTGTGGGAACTATAAGCATCGTGGATTTATTGTTCAATTGCTTAGTGGAAATATGGACTCAGGACTCATAGCCGTTATATAGGGTTGTAGGCATTCTTATTATCTATGAATAAAGTACTTGGTTAGAGGAAGAACAGACATTTGACATTATACTTATTTGCACAAATCTAACTACACATGTCATCCAGTTCAGAAGATTACGGAGTCTTGGATTAGGTGGCAGGATATAGATGACGTAATATAAGAGACTTGCGATCGTTCGTGCGTGGTGAGCTGAGAATCGGATGCTTTCTGTGGGTGGGTCCGAGTTGGCTGAGTGAGTCAGATCTGGTAGTACGGATGTTTCGTGATAGTCGTTGTTGTGTGTCGTAGCCAAATTTAGCAGAATTGTTTGGTAGATATTAAGGATAAATGGTACTTAGGAGTTCTATGATTTTTTGAATCGTAAATTGTTTTATAGCATGTATTTTGAGTTAAAGTTTTATTATTTAATAAATTTTCACAACAATTTGAATAGTAATTTGGTATATGAAAAACAAATTACTTGAATTTCTTAAAAAAAAAATCAAATTTAAAGAACCCTAAAACAATTAATAATCTCTCCTCTGCTTTTTGAAATTGCATTTCAATGAAACACATTATTTTTTTCAAATGCTGAAAATAGGGTTAAACAATTTTAAGATTACCTAAATAATTTCAAATTTGACATTTAGGAAAAATCGTATTTTTGAGAGTTCTAAACGTGAATGTGAAAATGTTTAAGAAAAGCGTAATTTTCAGAAGTTAAAAGTTTTTATTAAAGGTTTTCACAACTAATGAATATATGGTATATAAAAACAAATATGGAAATTTCATAAATAAACGTCATTTGGAGAACAATTTAGAAACTATTAATGAAATGACTGTGTCTGCTTTTTGAATAGCATTTCAAAGAAACATCGATTATTTTGTTCAAGATGCTTGAAGATATCTCGTGGAAGAATCGCGAGTATGTTTAATTGTATTAAATAATTTCAAAGTTAAATTCACAAATAAAGATCGTGACTTTAAGATGTTATTTTGTGAATGTGAAATATGTATAAGTAAATAAAGCGTAAGTTTAGAAGTTAAATTTTTTGAATATACAGTTTTTTCACAAGAATAAATATGGGGTTGCTTCCATGAAAATGGGGATTGAAGATTGCATAAAAACGGGATGTGATACAGCACCTAAGAACAATAATAAGTTCTCTTTTTGCTTTTTGAAATTGCTCCATTTCAATGCTAACATATATTTTTTTCAAATGCGGAAAATTAACCTTAAACGCAATTTTAAGATGTTACCGAAATTATGTCAAGGATGTTTTGAATTTAGGAAAAGTTGTACTGGGTAAGAGTTTCGTAAATTCGTATGTGAAATTTGAAGAAAAGTGTAAATTTTGAAAGAACGCAGTGTTTTTATTAAAAGTGGTTTTCACAACTAATGAATAATTTGGTATATAAAATCAATATTGAAATTTCATTAAAAAAAGCGTCTCATTTTAAAACACCTAAAACTATTTAAAATCACTTTTCTGGCTTTTTGAAGATTGCAATTTCATGACACATTGTTTGTGTTCAAAATGCTGAAGAATACGTTAAAAACTCAATTTTGAAGGATTAACAAATAATTTCAAAATTGGTGACATTTTAGGAAAAATCGACTTTTAAGAGTTCTAAATTCGTAATGTGCAAATTTAGAAATAAATTAGATAAGAAATGAGCTACGAATTTTAGTAAGGCAGTTCTAGTTCCCCAACTTCATGAAAATTTTTGTATAGTAAAAACAAATATTGAAATTTCAAAAAAACGTATTTTAGACACCTAGAAACAGATTAAAAAAATCTTTTGCATTAATTCGTAAAATTTGCATTGGCACTTAAAGATAGGAAGGGAGTAGAGAGGGGGATTGCTGGAAAAGTTTAATTTTAAGGATTTAACAAATAATGTCAAATGTTGAAATTTTATAGAAAAATTCGTACTTTAAGAAGTTATAAATTTAATGTGAAATATAACCAAAAGCGTATTTTAAAGTTTATAATTTGTTTTAAACAGGTTTTCACGAACTAATGAATACCCGTGTGTTTTTTGTCGTTCTTTTAGTATAGTAAGGAACAAATAGTTGAATTTCATTCCAAAACTCAATTTAAGACATTACTAACTATACTTAAATTTTCACTTTAGTCTTTGAAAATTCATTTCATAAACATTATTTTTCAAATGCGAAATATACCTGTTCAACAAACTCATGCTGCGGACTTTATCAAGTAATTTCAATGTTGCGGTTTACGATTATCATACTTTGAAGAGTTTCTAAATTCGTAATGTGAAAATTTAAGAAAAAGCGTAATTAGAGTTAAAATTTTTAATTAAACAGGTTTTCACAAGTAATGAAATATGGTATAATATGAGAACAAATATTGAAATTTCAGTTAAAAAAACAACTGTCAATTAAGACAGCCTAATCGTATTAGTAATCGCTGTTTCTGCTTTTGAAATTGCATTCCAATGAAAAAAATATTTTTCAAATTGCTGAAAATAACAGCTTAAAAAAGCCAATAAAATATCCCAAAATATTTCAAATTTGAAATTTAGGAAAAATCGTACTTAAAGTGTGTAAAGTATAAAACAATTTTAAGATTTAACCTTACCTTCTTTTAATGAAGTTAAAATTTGGTTTATAAACCTTAACTGAAATATTTAACTTTTGGTATATAAAACAAATATGAATTCATTAAAAACCGTCAATTTAAGACATGTAAAACAATTAATTAATAAATTCACTTTTCGCTTTTTGAAATAGCTTTCAATGAAAACATTATTTTCAAATGCTGAAAATCATTCGTTAAAAAACTCAATTTTAGACTACAAATAATTTCACGTTGGAAATTATTAAAAAGTTGTGACATTTATGAAAGATTTATGCGTAAGTTGGAATAATTAGATACACCGTAATTTTAGAAGTAATAATTTTTATTAGACAGTTTCAGAACTGAATGAAGATATGTGGTATTATAAGTAGCAAAATAGTTGAAAAGTTCATTAAAAAACGTTCAATTTAGACACCGGTAAAACAATTAATAAAGCTCTTTTTCTGCGTTTGAAGGATTGCATTTCAAATGAAGACGACATTTTTTTCAAATGCTGAGAATATTATCCCGGAAAAAACTCAAATTTTTAAGAATTACAAAAAATTTCAAATGTTGAGATTTTTTAGGAAAATCGTAATTTTAAGCACGTTCTAATAAGTTGTAAGTAAATTGAAGAAAACCGGTAAATTTTTAGAAGTTAATATTTTAATTAACAGTTTTCACAACTAATGATATATTGTGTATATTAGAAGAAATATTGTGAAAATTTCATTAAAAAACGTCAATTTTAATAACACTAAAACTATAATAAGTTGCGCTTTTCTGCTTTTGAATTGCGATTTCAAGCAACATTTGTTTTTCAAATGCTGAAATGGGAGAAGGACAGTGGGAACATTACGAAGATAATTCAAGATGTGTGATAAATGTTAGAATAAATGAGACTTGTAAGAGTTCTTAATTTGTAATGGGAAAATTTAAGCAAAGCGTAATTTTAGAGGTTAAAATGTTTTTATAAAACAGGTTTCACAACTAATGAATATTTTG
>JABUQX010027151.1:12500-27461 GCA_015478945.1 Trachelipus rathkii | reverse complement strand
TGGAATAAGAGGTAAAGATCAAAGTACAATGTGTTCAGATAGATATTCTTAGCTGCGTGTTAGATGTGAGAAGAATTGATAAAATGAGGAGTGAATGTATTAGAGAGTTGTGTGGTGTAAAGAAAAGGGTAAATGAGAGAATAAATGAACAGTTCCGTTGAATGGTTTTGGTCATATGAATAAATTATGATAGTCGGTTGGTTATGAGATGTATAGTGGTGAATGTGTTTGGAATCGACCGACTGGGAGACCGAAGAAAAAAAATGGATCGAGTCAGTAAAGGAGGAATGCCTGGAGGAGAAAAATGTTAGTTTGGCAGAGGATGAACCCTACACTGAAGAGATGCCATAGTGAGGGTCCGGTGCACAGTCCCTTGAAGCTATAGGGTGGATTTCCTGACTGCGACGAATTTCCACTAGTTTGTATAAAGGGGCGGTAAGGCTGGACTTGTGTCATATTCTCCTAGTACTTTTCTGTTTCCTCTGCATGTCACGCACCTTACCCCCAGTCTTGCTGAAAGAAGGTATTATAATATATAATATAATAATATATATATATATATATATATATATATATATATTATAATATATATATATATATATATAATATATATATACATATATATATATATATATACTAAAATATATATATATATATAATATATATATATATATATATATATATATATATATTTATTATATATATATATATAACTATCCAGAGCTGGGCGTTGCGCCACCAAGTTGCGCCTATGCGCCATATGGCGAACTATCAATTTGTAGGCTCAAAGGCGCAACAATTTTTTAAAAAAGGCGACTAGCAAAGGCGCACAAGCCAATTGTTCTGCGCTATTAGCCGCGCCTATGAACGGACAAAGCATTTTTTGTACCCTAAAAGTTAGAACTTAAAAGCGTGGCAAAACTTGTATCATTCTAAAAAACCAGTGTAAAACTTTTATATATATATATATATATAATATAATATATATTATAATATATATATATTATATATGTTATAATATATAGATATATATATAAATATATATACATATATATATATATATATATATTATTATATAATATTATATATATATACATACATGATATATATTACATATAATATATAATAATATATATATATATATATATTATATATATATATTATATATATAAATATATATATATATATATATATTATATATATATATATAATATATTATATATATATATTATATATATATAGTTATATAATATAATATTGATATATATATAATATATATATATATAATTATATATATAATATTATATATATATTATATATTATATATATTATATAGTTTTTTGCTAATTATATATATAATATATATATATATATAATATATAGATATATATATTATATATATATATATATATATTGTGTAGTATAAATAATTTATTTTCACATTGAATTTTTGGAATAATAATTTTATAAGTTTATTTATATTTAGTATATATAGGGGCTCTACGATGACCGACGGTGAGATCATGAGTAGGGTAGCTGATTTCATAACCCCTCGAGAGGACCATCCCTAGGATATGATGAGGGTGAGGGGTAATTCTATAGGTCACCTCACCCGTCCATAGTATCTCATATAATACTGGGAGGCCTGATAGATAGATCCCTCGAATATCATTTCTCATGCCATCTTTTGCGGTTACCCTATAGTATTTACCGTTTAGTTAATAATAAATAAATAATAAAAAATATTATTTATATCTATTCCAATAAAAAAATAAATGATATAAATCCCATCCTTTTATAGGAATTTTCGGTACTAGATTCTCAAATATTAATATATAATATATATATTTTATATTTACTTGTATGATGACCTATGCTGATGTGATTCGCATGCATAGATGTGCCATTATTCAATACTGTGGTAGTCCTCGAGGCATGCCTGCTCAGGTGGATGTGAAACAGAATATGAACATTACGCAGTCACCTTTTCAATATCCTTCATTTTCCAACTTGCCGGCACACCTTTTTTGGTTATATATATATAATATATATATATATATATATATATAAGTTACTATATTTACGTACTTGTACTATAGACGTATGGCAGTTTCTATAAACCAGTATATAGTATCTATGTACTTGTTACTATATATTTAGTAACTCATTAAGCCTTTTGTATTAGGTATCTTTGTGGCTATATAATATATAGTACTTATGCTCAATAACTTTCGTACATTATATTTCGTAAACATGGCTCTCATTAATACTCTATAACGAAATAAGAGTTTCTTACTTCATTAGGGATTATATACTAATATGCTTATGTATAAACTGACGACAATGGGTCAGAACAAGAGATCCAACTTTTACTAGGCAATTGAATCATCATCATGAAGATACAGATATCCATTTATGGAATATAAAGACATGTCATTACTACCTACATTATTACTACCTATACCTATACATACTCTTTCTTACCAAACATCCGACTCTTAAATGAATTAGCATAGATTTTTATTACATAATGGATAATGATATAAATGATTAGCCAACTAGTATTGTAAATATTCAAATATATATTAAGAAAGTTATTATATACGTTCAGGAAGAAAACAGATATTCTATTTCTTTTCAGTATTACGAGTTTTTGTTTGCTTTCATTTTCATGATCATCATAATATTTACTCAAGCATTTAGCTAGAAATTACATCTACTTATCACTTTGAAAACTATAATAGTAGTTTGGGACACTCCAAAGTTATATTCTACTGCAGTTTTACTAAAGTCAATTGGTTAGTATATAAAACTATTTTGCTTAACTTTCACACCATAATGATTATTATAGGATTAATTATTCAGTGTGTATCTAAGTCGTTTTTCTTTGGTAGAATTATAAGATTTATTATTGCATATCATTATTGCACACTAGATCTTTTGGTATAATGCGTTGTGTTTTCGATATATATATGCACTAATTAGGACTGTATTATAATTCTTCCAGTGAATTCGGTTGTTGTATGCTGTAAGATTTACGTTTATTTTGGTCTTTTAATTATAATGGGGTTGAGTTTAGAATAATTAAGGATCTGTTCGGAATTGAAGTTTTTACAGATTGAAACGCAAGTGACGGTATTTAACTTGTTCTAATATTGTAGTTACAAAAATAAACTGCCTTTAGTGAAAGGGATTATATCTAAGGATGTTAAAGTTGCAAATAGTTATTGTATAAAAGGTCATTAATATTTCCATCAGATATACTCAATAAATAGCGTTTTTACTAGCTTTGAGTTATTCATTATCAATCTTTTTCATTCTTTTTATAAACTACGTTTAATCTATTTTCTATTTTTATACGATAGAATGTGAGTTCATAAAATAGTACTTCCATTAGCGTGTTGAGATATTAAATTGGATATCACATCTGAGGAGATACATGAGAATAACTGTATAGCACGCTTATAATTTTTTCTTATAGGTGATTTTCTATCTAAAATGGGTTTCTCTAAGTATATAGCTTAATGCAGTGTGTGTTGAGATTAATGATGTTCCATATTTTCACAGTATAATTTAGTTTAAGAATAATTAGTTAACTTATTTTGGAATACGAATCTAACTGAGTACCAACAACACTCTAGTATGGTTTCTCTCTCTTGGGATCAAAAGTAACTAGCGATTTGTATACGCGTGCGTAACAAGAGTCATCATGAGGTAGAAAGATATCACGACATAATATACCAAGGTTAGAGTTAGAGAAATGTGATCACGAGATGCTCTTGGAGAATGAATAGTAAAAGAGACCCAGCACTTAATGCGGATCTTATTCCTCGCTCTTTGAATTATTGGCACCTTAGTAAAGAGAATCGCCGCAGTCAGAAAAATCCATCCTAGAGCTTCACGGACCGTGACAGACCCTCACTATAGATCTCGCCAATGTTGGGGTTCAATCCTTGGAACCAGGTGGGCCACAACCATTCACCCTCACAAAAACCTCCATTCACTCCTATTGCACCTTTCTTCTCGCCCCTGCCAAACTCTACTTTCACTCCTTCCAGAGTATTTACTTTCGCTGATCAATCACTTTTCTTTCGGTCTCCCAGCAGTCGGAATTCCCAACACACTCAATGCACTATATATCGCTAACCAACCGACTGATCACCTACCCTTTCCACGATTGGACCACCACCATCTCAACGTAACTTGTCATTTATTCTTCATTATTCCCTTTTTCCACACCATACAACTCGTTAATACGTTCATTCTTCATTTTATCAATTCTTCTCACAACCAAACACGCCCCTAAGATTGTCCAATCTGAACACATTGTATTTTAGATCTATACCTCTTTATTCCAGACCATTAGTTCCTCACAGATAACATTAAACACAGGGCAAACAACATACCCTCACTAAGACCCAGCGCACTCAAGACTTAGTCTTCTTACATCCACCAAGGATTTTAATTGCACCAGCCACTTTCCTGCAATTTCACAACTTCCTGACTACACTCCGGCACCACCGTCCCTTTTCGCTAACAACATATGTTTTAAACTCCAGTCACTAAATTTTAAAACTCATCCAGCTGCCACCATCTAGCATAACTTTCACCACCGAGAATTGTCCTCACTCACAACCATAACCTTACTCTTATCTACGTTTACCTTTAAACCCATCCTTTTACACAACCCTGCCAATTTCCTCTACCAATCCTCTCCAAACTCTTTAGATTCACCGCACAAAACCAAATTATATATATATATAGAATATAATTATATATTATAATAATATATATATATAATATATATTATAATATAATAATATATATATATAATAATATATATTATATATATTATATATATATATATATATATATATATATATATTATATATTACATATTCGTATATATATAATATATAATATATATATATATATATATATAAATATAATATATATATATATAATATAATATATTAATATATATATATATATATATATAATAATATATATATATATATATAATATATATATAAGGCGAGTATGGTGATTGATTGATTTGGAAGTTGTATAAACAAAGCGGTTTATGGAGGGTATAGTTCGAGAGGGTGGAGGAGAGCAATATTAGTACCCTTATAAAGGGTAAGAGGGATAAGGTAACTGTAAGATTATATGGTAATTAGTTTATTGAGTGAGTAGGGAAATATATGCAGGTATTTATCGGAAGAGTGCGTTCGAATGACTGGAAGAACTGGATTTGGGAAAGAAACAAGGTGCGTTAGAATTGGTAGAGGAGTGTGTGGATCAAATCTGTACATTGAAGAAAATGATATGAGAAAATGAGAGAGAGAAGAATAAATTGCATTTAGGATTTATGGATTGCAACAGGCGTATAATAGGATTAATAGGAAAGCTCATTGGCATAGTGATATGGTGTTGGTGGTCAGCTTCTGAAGGAATCAAAAAGTATGTATGACGAAGTAAGCGTGTGCCAGAGATAAATGGTTTGTCAAAGGTGATTGTTTTTAATATTATAGTGGAGTGAGAGCAAGGAATGGTGCTATGTCTCCTGGCGATTTCCCAAATCTGTATATGTGATGAGGTTAGAAAGAATTAGATTCTGGGTGACAAGGATGAGTGTTAGAATGACAGATGGAAGAGAGTGGAGGGTTCCCTACCTATTGTATGAGGATGATTTTGGTTTTGTGTGCCGCGAATCTGAAGGGAGGAGTTTGAGATGACTGTAAGAAAGATTTGGTTTAAGGTATTTGTAAAAGGAGGTTTGCAAGTAAACGTAGATCCACCACGAGTGAGTAAGGTTATGGTTGTGAGATGAGGACAGTCTTCGGTTAATTGACAGTTATGTTAATGGAGCAGCTGGGAAAAAGTCTTTGAATTTTAAACTAATGTAGAATATATGTGAATGAAAGGGGGAACGGATTGATGCAGAGTGTAGTAGAAAGTTGTGAATAGCACTAAGGTGGCAATTTAATCTTTGGTGGATGTAAAGGAACTAAGTCTTGATGCCGATAGGTTTCTTACATGAGGTATGTTGTACCCGTGTAATGATAGGAGTGGGGACTATGGTCTGGAAATAAGAGGTATAGTTTAAAGTACAATGTATTCCAATGGACAATCTTGGCGGTAGGGTGTGAAAAAGAAAATGCTAAAATGAGGAAGAACTTATTTAGAGAGTGGTTTGGTGTGGAGAAGGGTGTAAATGAAGAGAGAATAAATTGAAAAGTACGCTGAGCATGGTTTGGTCATTGGAAAAGATGATGATACGGTCGGTTTTAACGGATATAAAAGTGTGGGGTGTTGGAATCGACCGGATGGGAGAGACCGAAGAAAAAAAGTGGATTGACTCAGTAAAAGAATGCCTGGAGAGAGAAATGTGAGTTTTGGCAGAGGCGAGAGAAAATGTGCATAATAGGATGAATGGCGGGTTTTGTGAGAAGGTATGCTTGTAGCCCGCCTGTGTCAAGGAATGAACACCTCATTGCGAGATGTCATAGTGAGGTCCGTCGCGGTCCCGTGAAGCTCTATGGTGAATTTTTCTGACTGCGACGAAGTTCTTCACTAATTGCGATATAAAAGGGCGTTAAAGCTGGGCTTCTTTCTACTTGCTTCATATCTTCTACTATTTTTCTATTTCCGGTGCATGTTATGCAGCCTTATTCTACAGTCTTGGGGAGAGAAGATGATGATGATGAATGATATGATGATGATGATGATGATGATGATGATGATGATGATGATGATGATGATGATGATTATGAGGATGATGATGATTGAAAATATATATATTATAATATATATATATATATATATATATATAATATATATATATATATAAATATATATATACTATAATATATATATATATATGCCAAGTTTATTCAACATTACACTTCTTACTTTTTTTTTATTACTGGGATACCATTAACTTGTACTTTACTTGTACTTTTAATGAAAAAATTCTAGAGTACTTGTACTTTTGTACTTTGTACGTTGAACAATTCTAGGTACTTGTACTTTTACTTTACTTGAAAAAATGTTACTTAACCCAACCCTGCGTGAGCATTAAAAAAATTCTTTGACCATATATATATATATATTTATATATATATATATATATAAATATATATATAATATATATAATAATATAATAATATATATAATAAAAATGTATATATATATTTATAAATTTATTATATATTTTTTTCTTACATAGCCTATTTCATATTTTATTACAATTAATAATACTTACTTGAAATAACTAAAAAATTTCGAATAAAATGTATTTAAAATTAAAACAATTTGAAGCAGAAAAAAAATGAAAAAACAGTAAAGTTCTTTTTATAGCAAATCGAATTTAATTTTTAATTTTGCTATAAAAATTTTTACAAACCTTTCCAATACTAAATTATTTTGAGGACCTGGGTATTACTGAGTCATTATATATATATATATATATATAATATATATAATTTATAAATATAATATATATATATTATAATTTTATATATTTATATATATATATATATATATATATATATATATATATACCGGTATATATATATATATGAAAACCACTTCAAAATATTGTTTAGAAGTATTGTTTAGTGGCCACTGAGTGAGGGTGTGTTTATTTTTGCTCTTCCATTTTGCTACTATAATCTGTGTAATTGCAAGTGAATTTAGCTAACAAATTAGTTTTGTCTATCTAACTGTGGATTTTAGAAATTTGTGTTAATTATATATATATAATATATATATATATATATATGTAGAGATTTTTTTTTTTTCTTGTGCCACTCGGCGTCACTCTCTATTTGGGGGATATCATGAATAAAAGTGTCTTGCCTTTTACTCGTTTATTTTAGGAAGCATTTAAGACCTCGGAAACATAAATTCAACACACATGGGACCCAATCCAATGGACCCCCAACACACATTCGTCCCAACATGGGACCCAATCCAACAAGGCTAAATTCTGACAATGAACCCAATCCCAACACACAACCTGTTTCAAAACAAAGAATTTCGAAATAAATGAAATGTCCCCACAAATTACAGTACAATAATGCGGAGTTAAAATCATGTTATCAGAACTTTACAAAATTAAGAAATTGAATATATTTATATAAAAAGTAATATTAATAAAATATATATAATTATAAAAATTGTTGCACTCATTAACAAAGTAATTGTAATATAATAATTAATTTAATATATAACACCAATTAAAACCACTTTACTCTCATGTAAAATTTATTAATCAGAAATTACAGTAAGAAAAAGTTATAGTGATTATAATATTTTATAAATATTCGATATCCCTATTTTTCACATAATCATATACCTCATATTACAATATTTGGACTATGCTAACAGCTGTGAATATGTTCATACACACATAAGTACAGAGAGATACATCATATCCTGAGCGATGGCGCAACTTACCACGATCTGCAGAGCGTTCATAGTGAGCGATGATGTACGGGGAGTCCATGTGGGAGAGAAAAAATGTGGACGTGTGGTATCGACCGCTCCGATGAAACAAGTGTATATGCACTGCCGTTATTTGTCTGTGATTTGTTCACAAGACGGCGTATAGCAAAAAAATCATATACCACTTTTAATATAAAAGTATGGTTTAAATGGTGAGTTATAAAAAATAGTAAATATATGTACAAAGCTATATATAATATTTATATATATAATAATATATATATAATAATAATAATATATATATATATAATTATATATTATATTATTATATATTATATATTAATTAATATAAATATAATATTAATATATATATATTATATATATATAATTATTAATATATATATATATAATATATAGTAATATATATAATTATTATATTAGTGATTCTTATTAAACTTAACAAATATTATAAATAATTGGCAAAATTTAATGGTACTACTGAAAATTTTATCAATTATCATTAATTGATTCATAGTAAGCGTCTCTAGTGTCGTGAACACTTATACCTGACGGAGTAATATACATACATTGGAAACTCACGGTATTTAAAGGACATGTATTTACAGCGAAGAAATTGAGGACGTGTATTATATAGAATACACTATGGTAGTGTGAGCTAGGTGAGAGTAGTATTTTAACTTTGAAGGGGTATAGAACATATATAAATTATTCTTGTACTATCAAGACTCCTAAGATAGACGCATTCCTCTCTCTTTAATCTTTACAACTCATTGATCCTCTACGTCGTATTCTCCTATTTATTAATCAGCGCTCAAACCTTGAGGTCCTTCTTTTGTCCTTATATAGAGAGCTCAGCAACGGCGGCACAAAAGTCGACATAAGGGCATAGGACGCTAGAGGCGCTGTCCACATTGAATATTGTTAGTCCAAAAACATCGATCACAGTCCTATCGATAATAGGGTAAAATTGCAGGTAGGCAAGTGCTGCAAGGACAGCACTAGGGGTCAGCTGTTTGTTCTGCAAAGTTGAAAACACCTCAGAGTCTTACTTCTATTGTACAATAAGGAACTCGAGAATGAAATGGTGCATAGGTGGTTTTGTCACGGAAGCTAACAACAATCAAAGGTTATCGTTTCATTGATAGAAAAAGTATTATAGTTCTTAATGGAATAGGCTTGCAGACGGCATCCTCTAGTAGCATCTTTTTGCTATGCTAGTTTTCTGAGGGCAGAGGTTGGAGAGCGTGAGTTTTTAACTTTATTACAACTAATGAAAAGTTTTTATACATCGGTAGTTATAATATAATCTCAGAATATTAGAAAATACCTTAGGAAACGTAATTAGAACGAGGATGTGGTCTGTTGAATACATTGTATAAAGATATTATATAAACATATTTGTCACATCACATTTGATGATTTTCAAAATATATTTGTATTTGTGTTTATCAAAAAACTGCTATAAATATTACCGATAAATAGACCTCACCTCTTATAAGAATAGGAGAATATCTTCTATCATGATAATATATTTTGATAATATTAACTAATCTAAACATGCAGGTGTATGTCAATTCTGTTTTAAGAAGTAAGCACACTATCTAGCATCCATTCGTGAATGGTAGTGACTTCGTGACTATATCTCTCGGTGATATGCAAGAACATGGTTGTAGTTATTACCAATAATCTGGAACATTGAAGATAAAACTGTCCAGAAAGGTAACTATATAATGCTTAACTATATTAAGAGTAAAAACATAGGAGTAGTGAGGAAAACAAGACTAAAGGATCTAGGTGTACTGAGGTATTAATATTGACGGATGTTGATATAGTGTTAAGATCTAAAATATTTGTGTGTATAAATATATAAGAATTACCAGTTGTATAGTGCACCTATATCTTCTCTAATAACTTAATTTCTTATTCCCTTATTATTATATATATATATAATATTACTGTACTTTTTCCATAAACGCTTTATTATATATATATATTATAGCTTTACTTTAAGCCGTGGAAAGAGTTGTTAAACTAGTTATTGAGTCATCTTTGCATGTCTGTAATTGTTATTTACGTTCCTCTTAGTCCTAAATTATATATATTAATAATTTATTAAAAATTGAAGAAATGTTTAAATTAATTATTAGTTAAAGATTTCATTTTACTTAAACGTCAAAATTTCTAGAAATTAAAAAACTTAAAGTCAAATTGAGTTATAATGTAATATACGCGATAATTTATATAGATACCCAACTACTAAAAATAGAGAAAAATATTAATCAATTAATTAATATAATACAAAGATAGTTTTCTAATACCCAAAATGATCGCTACAGGAAAAATCGTAGGTTCAGGATATTAAAGACTAAAGAATTAAATTCAAAAACAAATAACGTGAGTAAACTTAAATGAGTTAATGGTTAGTTTATAAATACCTAAGCAATTACTGACTATATTTATGGAAGGCTTACGTAAGCGTGTGAATAATACTAAATATATATTATCTTCATAAAATATGATATAAAAAAAAAATCAATAAGGAATTAATAAACTTAAGATAACTTAAAATAAAATTATAATGCTTAAAAACATTCTTAAATAATATTTAAATATAAAATGTAATGAGCTTTAAAAAACTTCTTCTTAAAATAATAATACTAGAAAATTGAAAACTTAAAAACTTTACTTATTAAAAATGCTAGAAAAACTGTAAAACTAAATATTACTGATAAGCTTGAGTGTACTCAAAATTAATTAAAATAATAGTCATTATTATATATCCTTATTTATTTTATTGTATCTAAGTATTTATTTTTTACATATAATATAATATAATAAAAGTTTTATTTTACTTTTATTTTTAATTCTAATTTTATAATATTATTTTGTATCATATAAAAATCAAAGAGTTGATTCCCGCTCACTCTAAAATCAGAAGAATGGGTTAGAGGTTGAGAGTATTAAAAAAAATTTATATATATAATAAATAAATAGCAAGCGATTATAAAATATCGATGACTGCGGTCACTTAATTACTTAGTAAAATTATGAAAAAACTTCTAATGCTTCATTATAAGTTCAATAAAACCTGTAATTATCATTTTCTTTTGTCTAACTATTGATGTAAAGGTATTAGTTCTACAAGGGATAATTTATAAACGTGAGTTATTTATGAGCAAAAATTTTTTCTCAATTGGTATAATAAAAACTTATAGGTTATTTAAATGATTAATAAATATGATATTTTTTTTTTAAATATATTCAATTATTAAAGAAGTTCTTTAACTTATTTTCACCTCTTCCCAATCTTGGAATATTATATTTATATTAATTATACATAATAAACCCTAGTACTCGGATAATAAACTTATTGTGGTGAATAGATACTTACTATAAAAAAAAATAGATAACTTATGTCCTATCATTAATCTAAAATGAAAAGCAAAATAAAAATTCAAAATATAAAAAAAATGTTTAACATCAAAAATCTTGAGTATCTCAATAATACTGGCGTCTTATATTTTAAATCTAACCATATATAACTATATATGTTAGGGAATAAATTAATAACGGTATATATTAAATACTATCTAATATACTACTTAATTCTATATCTGCTTTATAGTATGAGAGTTATTTATATTGTCTCAATCGTTTTGAGAGTGAGGTATTCTCCTTTTACTCAAGATAAGTATTTATATATGATAATTATAACTGTATTTTAATGATTTTTATTTGATTTTTTTATAAAATAATTTAATTATAATTAAAAATAATTAATTAATAAGATAGAGCGATTGATAAAACATTATTTAATAATAATAATAATAATATACATTATATTTAAACAACTGATTATATTAGTATACATTACTGGCTACATTCGTACCAAACTAATTCTCTAACAGTAACTGGCGGTTTATACTCTTAGTAAGATTATACATTTCAGGGTGATATAAACAACATGATTGGTTATTTAATAATCTATATTCACCTTCTCTCAAAATATAACTAAGGTTTAATAATTTATAACACTTTAAAATATGTAGTTTGCCATAAAAACGGTTGCAAAGCAGACATAATGACGCAAAACAATCAAGAACAATTTAAGAATAGATAATAGAAAAAACCGTGAATAGGTCTATTATGCCCGGTATTATTGGGTATAGGTAAGCTGGCAATGAGATTTCTACTTGAGTGTTGCCTCTAGGCGCTAATATTGTACATCTCCTCATTTGCTCTGTTTTTATTGTGTCAAAATAGAAGACTCGAGATAATAAGCCGAAGATAGCATAATTAGCGGGCAAGGTCTTTTTATCATGTATTAGTAGACAGTTTATAACAAGGAGCAATGTGTAATTCACTTTTCTACACATTTGGGATAACAAGTACGGTATCCGGCTTTCAAGTTCAATAGAAAAAGAGTTAAAGAAAGAAAGAGAACTAAATTGAGTATATTAGGGGTTCCAGTGCTCAGGACTAACGGGCTTCGCTAGTCAGACCGTTATCACGTAGCATTAATTAGGAAAGCTCTGTGTTTTCGCGAAGGCAGAGAGATGTTAGTTTAATAATATTAGTTTTGTTACTCTGAATAGAGCTAAAGAGCGTCTGAATTTAATCCAGAATATAATCGGTCTGCTCCAGAACTGTCGCGGAAGACTGTATATGAGTTTGATGTTCACTCAATGAGTGTTATGTTAAAGGGGCAGAAATGAGTTATAATCACGGTGATACTGCGCCTTGTCGGCCTATTTCAGAGATTTGGTATATATGGTAAATTCACATATAGGATGGTGACGCATGAAAGTTTCATCAGAGGCGTCGTGAGGTTAAACAGTCTGTTCTTAAGGAAGGTATGAGAAAGAGCGCTACTCAAGTCTTCTTACGAGGAATACCTACTACGGATCACGTATTGTATATATTCTCTTGAAGAGAATGAAAGATGAGTGAAGCTCATAGAAGGTATGACCGGTTTGTGTACTCGTTAATTTATGAATTTACGAGTTTTTATGTGTGGCGATAATATGAATGAAAAGTTCATTGAGGAGATTATGTAGAGTGGGATAGGTAATTATATATAGGGTTGTTAAAATAGTTGAGAGAAGGTTTGAATTAAATGTAGTTATAGATAAAAAGTAATTATAGTAGTTGATGTTTAAGTATTAGGTGAGGAGAGTACGGTTAGGTGTGAATATTTATTATCATGTAGGATTTATGGATGCAATTGAACTAAATAGCCTTGTTGTTTAATAATATTTTAGGGCTATTGTTTAGATGAAAAGGAAACATGGATGATTTACAATAGATTTATATATATTAGTTATATATAGGGGAAGTTTATATGTGATTATAAGTTGGAGAAGGAGTGACTGCTTCAAATTTAAATACCTATGGTGATAAACAAATGTTGAACTAAGTCTTTATTGATAATGCCTCTTAGGGGATTTTGTTAAGTGAAGGTATGTTTATATAATCCAGGTGGTATATATGTATATTAAATTATAACAATTAGTGTAAACTTTGGTATATTATATGTTTAGGTGAATGACTTAAGGTATAAGAATTTTATCAGTTGAGTAACTTCTGTTTCTAGCCACTATGTGTACAAATCTCATTAATGTGTAGCTGTTTGAACTCTATTCAACCAAGGGGTGCTGGTGGGAGTATAAGAGTAAAGAATTGAGACTACATTGTCGAGAGTACTTGGCGGGAATGTATACCGTGTGTTCAAAACGGCATATTTGCTACTCGGACTCCTAATTACAATCTCACAACTCCTCGAAAAGAATATGAGGGGATGGAGTTTACAAGAGTTGGGGAGAGTTTTCGAGAGTAGGCTTTCCTTTGTCGTAGGCTGAAAATCTCGTGTGAGAGCGTCGAACATTGTTTCCTACCAAAAATTTGAGTAACTTCCGAAGTCAAAGTTTTTTCGGGTTGTGCTATACTGCTCATCTCTTTCAACTCCCTATACATGACGTGAGTTAAAGGGGGAAGATTAAAAATTATTATTGATATTATTATTATTATTTATTATTTTATTTATGGTTATTATCGTATCTTTTGGAGTCTCGATGATCTTATTTGATTCTTATATAACTATAAGTGTGCATTAATCTCGTTATATCAGTATTAATTTTTGGTTCTGCATCTATTATTATCCATCATTTATATTTCATTATTTTAATTATTACATTATTTATTATTTATTATTGATTTATTATTATATTATTTATTTATATATATTATTAGTATTAATTTTAATTATTGTTATTTAATATTTGATTATTTAATTTATTAATTATTTATTTTGATTATTAATTATTATTTTATTTATTACTTATTATATTATATAATTTCTATTATATTTATTAATTATATATTTATTATTTATATAATAATTATTCTTATTATTATAACTGAAAAGAGCTTACTACTTGAAGTATATAGTGCTATCTATTATATCAGATTATTCATTATAGTCGGTCAATA
>JABUQX010027151.1:5000-7500 GCA_015478945.1 Trachelipus rathkii | reverse complement strand
GTATATATCTATATAGTATGTATATACATAAATACTTTTATATAGATACACAAGGGTTTGGGTAAAGTAACTTGGGGAATATATTTTCTTGCTTTGGGCAAAAGATGCACTCTAACTTTCACTCTATTCTTTCGTATCCATTTATAAGATCAACTGCTTGGCCCGGCTTTAGCAAGACGAATGAAGAAGCTTTGACTAGGATTGTGTGAGCTAACCTCGATGTTTCCTATTGTGAGGGAACAAAGAATGCAAGGGGGAATTTTGTTATGCATAGCTGACACGATCTATTTTGTACAGAAAACGTTCGAGAACGGAATATTTTGGTTTTGCAAGAAGGCTGGCAAAACAAGGTTATCGTCTTGTGAAAGAGTTTTGAGTCTTAGGGAAAGAGACGTTTAAGGGAATATATGCATTTTGTAGGCAGTTTCTAGGCGAAGCTTGTTTGTTGAAATGGAAGTGTTTTCTTGTATGAGTCAGAATTGAAATCGTGAGAAAATAGTAAGGAATGTGAGCTGTTGGAACCTGTAAAGGTTTTAGTAAACACATTACTGCAACACCCATGTTGATTTTGAAATTGTTTTGTATTCAACAAAACTAAATTCCGATATATATATATATGTATATATAATATATACTATATACTTATATATATTATATATAATATATATATATATATAAATATACATACTATAATAAAATATATAATATACTATATATATAAATAACTATATATATATATAATTAATAATATTATATATATATTATATATATATTATGTTCTGAGTCATTGTACAAGGCCCAACATGGCTCACAAAGATTCGACCACACTGATTTGAATAATTAATAAAGAAGATGGGTGGGTTCTGGCATATACATTATTTTAAATCTCAAGGAAAAATTTTGAATTTCGAAAATGAATATTCCCTTCAAAATAAATAAACTAAATAAATATATCCTAACAATTCATAAATAGCCCTAATATTACATAACAAAACATCATATGTTGCAAAAAATATTCATTTTCTTGGACGATACAGGGAAAATAGAGTTACTGCTAGGCATGGGAAAGATTCAGATAAAGATATGCGGATAATCTTTTAGAAGGTGTTATGGACCATAAAGTAGGAAAATGACGACGTCGAATAGGGTCCAGTTGGGAACAATCAATGAAGATATGTAGAGCGGACTTGAAGTGTATGGCAACGGCAAAATTTGCAGATGGGAGAAGGGTCACGTGACATATAGTGACTGTGAGTGATATTGGTGTGGCCAATACGGGAGACGTGCAAGCGTCACCTCGTGTAAGCGCTTTCGTCGGTTGGAGGAAGACTACCCACCGATGCTCGGCTTTACATTTCTAAGTTTCGCTCCGCTGATTCCATTCGTAATCCAGCACTCTTGCCAACAAGACCGAAAACCTTGTCGGAGAGCAGGAGATTAATCAGTTGATTGAAGGCGTCCTTGTAGAATGGCATCCGAAAAGAAGAGGCTGCCATATTGGCCTCTCTATCAGCAATTTCATTGTCAGTTACCCTTACATGAGAGGGAATCCAACATAGAATGATTTGTTTCTTAAGGGAGTGGAGCAGGCGAAGAAATTGCTGTACAGTGGATATCATTGCGTTTTTAGAATAAGGGGTTTAAGCGCTTGGAGCGTGCTGAGCGAATCTGAATAAATGATGTAACAGTGGTTTTGGTTAAGTAATAGAATTCGAGAAAGGGCAATCATTATAGCCATTAATTCTGCCGTAAAAATTGGAGCATGAGGGTCGAGGTTATGTTAGTGATTAAGGTCAGGAAAGACAGTAGATGCGCCCTGTTTTAGAGCTGTCAGTAAACATTGGAGTAAATTCACAGAGAACTACGGAATGAGAAAGGAATGATGACTTTCACAAGGCAGCATGGTGACTATACTTGGAGAGAGAGGTCAGGGCCAAGAAAATGGTGGGAGCGGGGAATTACCAAACTGTGTACTCTTCGTCGTAGGAGAAAGGAAGCACCTTTTGCAAAGAGATGTTAAGGAAATTAAGGTTATTATGTTATCTCCTGCAGAATCGGTGTCAGAGCAGACGGCATTGGGGTTTGAAAACGAAGAGAACTTGTGCATATGATGTATTAAGAGAGTGGTATCACATTGGATTCAACTTCAAGGTTCACCATGGGGGACGATCGGAAGGCTCCAGTGGTGTTACGGGTCGCCTCGTTTTGAATGGTTTCTAACAGGTGTAGTAGAGTTGGGGAAGCCTGACCATATACTACACATCCATAGTCCAGCTTCGATCGGATTAACGCGATATTAAACGTAAAAGGGGCCTGCGGTCAGCACTCCAAGATTTTGAGGCCAGATAACATAATAGGTCAAGCACGCGATTACAAGTCGTTTCCAGGAGTTTAATATGAAGGTGCGTATGCTAAGTTGTCATCTAGAATGAGTCCTAGAAATTTGATCTGTGAAGTTACAGGAATGGCGAACCATATAAGGCTAGGTTCGCTGAAAGAA
>JABUQX010027150.1:0-27384 GCA_015478945.1 Trachelipus rathkii | reverse complement strand
ATAGTAGAGATAAGCTTTGTTCATTTTCTATTTAAAATGCTCTTTAAGAAAACTCAGTCTTGAAGCGCGTTATACTCTATATGAAATGGAAAGGCGTGCAAAACTCTTATTATTATATTATTATTTAGTCATTATTTATTAAGTATTATTACGCAATATTTATTATTATTATTATTTCTAATTTTAATTATAATTTATATTATTTTATATATTATTATTATTATTATTGATTATTATTTATTATTATGTATTATTATTATATTATATTATTATTATTATTTATTATGATCATTATCATATCATTCATCATTATCATGTATGCATTATCATATCATTTGTACCATTGTCATTTTCATGTCATAATCATATCGATTTTATTTTTATTTTTTAATTTTTAGTTTATTTTTTATTTTATTTTCATTTACATTTTCATTTTCATTTTTTTCATTTTCATTTTATTTTCATTTTCATTTCTATGTTTCAATTTTCATTCCTTTGTCATTTCATTTCATTTTCATGATTTATGTTAACATTTTTATTCATTACATTTACTAATTCGAACTTCATATTTCTTATTTTCATTTTCTTTTTCTATTTCTATTTCTATTTCTATTTCTATTTCTATTTCTATTTCTATTTCTATTTCTATTTCTATTTCTATTTCTATTTCTATTTTTTTTTTTATTTTTTTAATTGTTTTCTATTTCTTGTGTCTATTTCTATTTTTATTTCTATTCATCTCTATTTTTATTATTATTATTATTATTATTATTATATTAATTGATAATTATTATTAATATTATTATTAAAGGCCTTGCAAGTATATATAGCTAATTTTTTGTATAAAAATCAATCATCCCATTTTTGTTTTGATTATTAGAAGTTGCAAAATAATGGATAGATTTTTTTTTTCTTATTTGAGGAGCATGAAAACTTTTTGCTAACCGTTTTTTCATGTTAATTTTAATTTTAATTTCAATTTAATTTTATTTTATTTTAGTTCCTAATATAAATATTTTTAAAACTCATTCATTTGTTATTTTTGAAGCTCGGAACGAATTTGAGACCGGCGTTTTTTTTGTTTTGTTTTTTTAAACCAAATGATGATCTTCCATTTCTTTAAGGCTTTTCCTTAAATTAATAATGATAGGTGATATAGTTTTGAATTTAATTGCACCATATATGACCTTTGTACCGATTTTAAATTTTCTACAAGGGTTTTATTGTCCTCAGAACCACAATTCACTCATCTCGTATGTTCTTGTTGCAGAAGTCTAAAGTTGCTGAACTTTTGATCCGGTTTGTTATACGCTTGTGAACTAATCGAATTAAACACAAATGGCAATATCGCATTTTCACATTCTCGTGTGAGAAATTTATAGTATTACAAAAACACATTTGCGTCTTCTAATTTCTCGAGATATATGCGTGAAGTCACATTCACGCTTTCACGTCATTTTATCTGTTTTATCTATCCTATCCATATCTATATCTGGAATGGTTATCTATCCCTCCAGTCGAAAAGATTTTTAGCTTTATGGGTTAGGCTAGGGCCAAGTTTTCGGGTTCGATGAATAAAATATTTTTCACCAACGTGACCCCAGAATTTTTTTAAAAAGATAAATTTTACCATAATATGACCATAATAATAACCATTTGGAGAATTGCTGTTAAATCCGTTTGAAAGATATGAATATTTACTTAAAATTGTCAAAAATGAAAGATATGAATTTATTTACTTAAATATTGTCAAAAATTATTTACCAATCTTCATATATTTTCCTATTAATCTTCTACTTAACGTATTAAAAAGTTATTGGTACGGGTATATTTTTTTGGTATCACTTATCGGATCTAAATTTTGGTATCATGGCATCCAATATATATATATATATATATATATATATATATGTTATCAAAGACAGATCTCTATACATGATGAGAGTGCGCCCTAGTTTGAGAGATCACTTTGTGTTGAACGCTAATAATTAAGATATAACCATCACACATTTACTCGAGGGTCCACACACCACGTTTCGAATAACTAATACGTTCCTTATGTTTATTCTTATTTAATTAGATGTGTAATACACTATTTTCCCTGAATCATGGCAGGGGAATATATTGCACTATTGTTCATTCTGAAGTAATGTCAATTTAATTACATTAGCATCGTTTCAATTTTATGACCGAGAGAGCGTCGAGGTGTATGCTCTCTGATCTACATTTTCAAGCTGAACTCTTATGCAAAACTTGGCACAGTGCGTTTGGACGCCAGAGGCACCTCGGACCTGATTATCAAAACAAGAAAAAGGCAACAATATTCTCGGCTTTTAACAGGAACTGTATACATAGGTTCTTCCAACGTGTAACCAGAAATTTGAGCACTGTATCATATTTCTTATAAATTTTTATCATATTAACGTAGTACGGACATGTAAGTTATTCGAAAAGTTGCCTGTATACACCCTTTGCGACAAATTTCAAAAAAGTAGGATAGAGGAACAGTGGCTCACTAAATAGTAAGTGTAAAACAATAATTCACTAACATAATAGCTATCCTACTGGATTGGCAACTCTTTTTAATTCATTTTTCATGTAACACTTTACTTTAGGCGTTTTTAGCTTGGGTGATTGATCTACTGCTGGTATGTTTTTATTGTTATGTCATGGTGTTTTTTGTGATTTCTGGTGTTTTTTCTTAAAACTTAATGATTCTTTTCAAGATCTACTATTATTAATATTATGCGACGTCTAAATTTCTTAATGCGGTTTCCCATTTTTTCGATAAGCACTTCGGTTTATTAACTTTTATAACTTTAAAAGGCCGACATTATGCGGGGAGCTGTTGCAGAACATTAAAACTGTTCCTGCCGCACACGAAATTTTGACTCATTAACTCCTTTAGGGCACACAAGAGTGTCGATTTTAAAATGTGAGTTGCGCCAGCGGCTGGCGCTAAAAGACGCTAGCTTTTTTTAACCTATGCATGTTATCTCTATGGGCCGTTCCGAACTAGAAGTCACTATATCCCTAGTTATTTGCTATGTTATTTTGCCAATACATCAAGTTGCGTGGACTTATAGACGTTCTTGTTATTTGCCGCGATCCTCAGAGTAATAACCATAGGTAAATATAGCTCGGGCCATTCCGAGGGGCTTAAATTCATCTCTTGCAACTACAATCTCAGAAAGCCAGCATAATTCCTATGACTTATCCTTCCAGGAGCCTATTCATCTAAGGATTGCGTGACTTAGGTGGCTGCTTCATCACGGCCTTATCATTAACTTCCTCAAACAAGCGACTAGTGAAATTCGCACCTAAATCCGAAATAATTTCCTAGAATTCACAGAAGAACTGAAATCACTCGTGAATGAAGGGCTTCATATTTCTCCTGAATTATTTCTTTGAGAACGTGCACAATGCAAACAATTATTAACGTAGCGGTCAGTTAATCGTGAGTAGGTATGTTGTACCCTCTCGCATTAGGTAACTAAGATATCCGACGATTAACCTTGAAACTTCTTGTTACGTCTTTAAAACACCGTAATCTAGACTTATAACTGGTACTGTTTTATTTTTTTGACATCGAGACTGCGATAAAGCTCTGTTTTATTTCTATTTGCATGTGTTTGAATCACAATTTGCATATTTATGCTAAGGAGGTGTCTTATCACACCTCAAATTGTCTATTGTGGGTATTCTGCTGATTTTTCCACCTATTTCAGGCACAAGAAAACGCGCTGCAGAGTTTTAAAGATTACTTCGAAGTTTAATTCATTCCTGTCCTAAAAAAGATAATGTTTATTAATCGGTCAAGGTAGTTTCACTTTTCTCGCTCATCAATCACTAAGGTTTATATCTGACTGTTGGTCTCGTCTAATTCCTTTCAAGTCAAATCTTCGTTGAAATGCCAGAAAATATTTTGTCATTAATTTAAACGGGTTACTTAAATTTATTTTGCAATTTCAATATGCGCCTCATCAGACTGACTTTTTCATCGAATATTTGAACATTTTATCGCATGCGGTTGCGCCTTCATCATTACGAAGTAATAGCACCTATGTTCCAGTCGCTATAGTAATTCTCAAGCCGATTGCTCATTGGCGTCGTATTCGGTGTTCGGAGTCACAGACAACTACTAGTTCTGAACCTCATCCTTCTCCGACTTCATGCCTCATGGCATATAGTTAGCAAGTAATATTTAATTAACGCGCATTTTTGATTTCTTCGGTTAATTAACTCCATCGTGATTTAAAAGTACTTCAAAAATAGCGAGGTTCCTCTTAAATTCCCTAGCATTAAATTGTACATGGATTGGTCATGATTATTATATATGCAACGCGCTCGTGACACGTATCAGATGCCACATCTTCTCCTCGTAAACTGATTGACGTCCTATTCTTTTGAATAGATTTTCGTGTAATCGTCTCCATAAAGCTTATTACTGCAATGATCTTTTTCTGTGTATTAAAGACCCTATATAAAACAAAAGAGGAGCATCATCTGCAGTACATGATAAAGTCTTTATATTTGCATAATATGTGTACATCGTTGTAGAAGCCGCATCCGACTGCAGGTAACCTTGCCGAAGGCGGTGACTAATCGCTTGGGTTTAATCACAAAGACCTCCGCCTTGGAGATCCTACTGTGATTTTTTTTTTATTAGAATGCTTATTATTTTCCTTAAAAAATTAAAAAGTTCACTCAAATTTTGTAAAACACGGTATTTGCGGTAAAGAATGAAATTCGTCCAATAAATGAACGACACTCTTTTATGGTTCCGCGCCGAGAACATCACTTATTTGTCCTTAACTTTTCAGATAATGGTGCAAGCCCTTCTTCCGTCAAGTCAAAATCCAAATAACTTAACCTTTTTACTTTGTTCGCTATTTTTGTCTTTATTTTAAACAATATTAAAATATAATCTTCAATATACTTGTTAAGTATCACCACTGTCTTGATAAATTTGGTCCCTTATCCAATATCGTAAATACAATCTAACCGAAATGCCTTGAAGTAATGAGTTAAAAATCTCATGAAACAGGAACTCGAATTTTAAAACCCATGGGCAATTTGTCTAAAAGAAAAATTGCCGATCAGTACTAATACTAAAATTTTGTTGATCTGCTTCTGGCCTAAAGCTATAAAATTAGAACGTTCGTCCGTGACGTCAAAGCTAAACTTAATACTCTTTGTCTATAGCCCACTAATATATCATTTTATTCGGCATAGCAAAAATCACATTTGTCGTCCACGGAATTGAGTTTCCTAAAATCCACATCGATATCGGACCCCCCTCCATTTTTCGTATACACTCTTATGTAATACTCCATTTGCGATGGCGCTCTAAAACTTTTCGCTTTTACTATAATTTAATCTCCCTCCTTGTTTGTTCGAATAATTTGTGAGAATACAACAGGTAAGGTTATGCGAACTGCCGCTAATTAGTTTATAAGGATAAAGGACGCTTTAATTCCTTCAAGTATAGCAGTGGAATGTCCTCGTCTCCTCCCCCACTAATATCACAAGTAATCCCCCCCCATTTCATTCTTAAAGTGTTGATCCTTCTAGCGTCCCTCCTCCTCTCATAATTCTAACTGAACAAATCATTAAATCCAAAGAGCTAAGCGCCTGTACCGACTTAAAAATGTCGCGGTAAAGTATGCATTAAAATAATTTAAATCATACTACCAATTATTGACTAGAGGTATTTCCTAAATAGTTCATCTTAAGTAGCTACGAAGAAGCAAAAGTGAAGATAGTATAAATAAAGTCTTATCTCTACAAATCGTGTTATTACATAAATTTATCCTTCTTTCTCGTAGTACTTCTCAAATTGCAAATTAATATAAACTCAAATTTTTAAAAATACGGCATTCCTATAATACAATGGGGCAATTAGTTAGTTATGATTAATGCTACGATCGATAAAGTTGCTTCTTTAACACCAAAATCAATTGTATACAATTCGCGTCGTAGTATATTCAAAGTTCTATTTTGCTGCTTTTACACAACCAGTAATCATGACATTCCCAGCAAGGGTACCACAAATCAATTCTAGATCAAGGCCACACTATCGTAAAATATGATGACTCTTTGATATTATCAATCAATTGAATAAAGTTTATAATTCTACATAATTAATATCCTGACAAGATTATTATGCTGATTTCTGTCTCCAGTGCGAGCACTCCGTAAAATATAAGATTTGTTGAAACTAACAATATTCCTATACACATTATAATATGCATAATAGCAATATCTGAATACTTCAGATCTCAGTGTGAGGACATTTAACCTCCTTGTACATGCCATAGAGCGCTTTGCTCGATACTCTTAAAATTATTCATGATGTGTTACATAATATTTATTATTTTATTATAATATATTTAGTTTTATTATTATTATTACCGATCACTATTTTACATACATACTATTATATTAGATATTCCCATTAACAAACAAACGAACCTATTATGTATTCAGATAATTATTACTATAAACCTCTATTAGAGTACGAAATGTCAATTATTTTACTAAGCATAATCCCCATAATTAAAAATACGACCAATCGATTTAAATCATTCACCTGCCTCCTCTAATCGTTCGAGGGGACTTGCGTTCCCTGCTTCTTTCTATCTGTCAGCACTTTGGAAGAGCCATTTGGCGGAAACCAAAGAAATCATATAGAAAAATTGCCGAATGACATGTGATACTCTAATGGAGAAATCGAGTTGGCTTTACATACAATCGCCTAACAACTACCGTCATTTACAGGTTCGCCTCTGTTTACGTTCTCTGGACAGCAATTCCTTCTATTTGGGAACTGGACGGGCGTTTTCCCGTGCTGATTGCGAGTGGTTGGCTGCGCGGGATGTCACAGGCTGTCCTGCGGACCTTGGAGCTATGAGATTGTAAAAGCCTCCTTCATGCTCCCGAAGAACCTTTGTACTTAGCCTCTTCTGAAATACCTTGAGATCGTTTTTGTGGTTTTGTGATTCGGATCTCTCGCATATAAGCCTTCTTCTCGTGTAAGCATCGCTGTACCTTGAAGATAATTCATCGCCCCGTCCAATGGATATATAGTCCACGTCTCGCGGCGCTTACATGCGTGTGCGGGGTTTGTGGAGTCGTTCCTTATAAAATTCTTGAATATAAGTTTATCTGCTACTCTGTTGTAATTTTTTCAAGACTGCTATCATCCGCCAGAGTCATTAAAATTTCTTGTATGCGAGATGTAGTACAGTCTTCAATTAATAAAACCACGATAATGAAACAAACGAGCACTGGTTTTCCGCAATGCAGAATAAGAATCTCTAGTTCTGTCCATAACATACACGGACTCTTTGCAAATAGAACTGATAGGGAATTCTTCTTTTTGTTCTTCGCTTTTGAAAATCTCACGATTATACTTCTCAAATTGGGGCGTAGACTTCCTCGATCGAAGGCATATTCTAACTGAATAAACAATCTCGTCCTCAGCATGGAAATTTGATGGTCGTAACGATATCGACATGGGAATAACTGAAGCCTAATATTCTTATACTGCTTCGCCCTTTGGATCTGTCCACCCATATTAAGTTTTGAAAACGTAATCTAGGTAGTGTGTAACTAAGCCATGCATAGTTACACAAAACTAGCACTTGGGAAAGGTCCCAATGATGGTGGCAGCAACTGGTCTTGGAGTCCCCAATGCTGAGGAAGACCTGGGGGTAAACTGAGACCTTGCTTCGTACGGGTATGGAAGGTCTGACTCCGTTCCCCATTGCGAGTGTCAGAAATTGTTCTTCTTTCGAATTGTGACGATTGGGAAGAGGTGAGACTTTCAAGTTGATCAGATGCTTTGTGGCGTCATTACTGACTTGCCCTCTACCTGCTATCTTAGTCCCGTATCCTAATACCGGGTAGAGTTTTTTTTTATGGCGATTCATTCATAAAGCCTCGCCCTCGTTTTCTTTAATCTTTTTTTTTTTTTTTTTCTTTTATTATTTTTTGGGGGCTCGGTGAATTTATTGAAAACTGGTAGCTTCTTTTCACAAGACTTGAGCGGATTTTGTAAAATTAACGGGATGCTTCTCTTCACGCTAAATCGTTTATTAATAATCAAGTTAATAAGAGCTATGTAAACAGCGAGACTAAGACTTACTCTTGTTAGCTAAAAACATTTTCACACAGTCATCATACAAAATCACCTTGCAATCGATCTTGTCAATGGCAACTTATCAGCACATCACCATCTTTTTTTCTTGTTATGCCGGCTCCTCTAGATTCAAGCAAGGGGTTTTTGTCAACTCGTTATCTTGGTCCAGACCAAAACTATGTACACTAAAAGACAATCTCTAATAATGGATATGCCCTATTTGCTGAAGATACTTTGAATTAAGCTAATAAAAGTTTCGGAAATAACGTCCTTATTTAATTCTTTTATTATATTTAATGTTAATACTGCTTCCCTGAACCTGACATCAAGTAGCCAGCACATATGAGTATGTTCATGTCTGCCTTAAAATATCTTTCAATTTAATTTACCATGTACAATATCAATTTTTATGAACCAGAAGCGTCCGGATGTTGGCTCTCCGATCTACATTTTCTAACTGATCTCTATGCCATTTGGCACATGGCGTTTGGAGTCCATAAGGACATCGTGACCTTGGCTGGATAATATCACAACAAAGAAATGAACTCAATTATTTCGGGGCTTTTAGCCATAAACAGGACTTATACTAAAAGTTGTACTTCATCTGTGTCCAGCAAATGCTTGGTAAGCAGTCTTCAGTAATTTCTGTTATAAATATTTAAATATCATGAGTATACGACGGTACAGTACTACGTATTAAGATGCTTCCCTGAATGACATATATAGAGACATTAGTATTTCATATATATATAGTATTATATATATTATTAATATTAATATAAATATATAATGATATATATATATATATATAATATATTATATATAATCTAGAATGTTGTGAATATATTAATGGTGAGCTTTTGTATTATGCATCTTTCTCCCATTGGTCACTACACATTTCATGATTCACTAGTAAAAACATTTGTGTTATATGAATATATGTTTGCTGTATATATATGTGTGAATGTATGTTTGTTTTTTGTTGTATTGTTCTTATTGTTTGTATTCTCGTGGGATATAACTGTTGTTTAAATATATCATCTTTTTTGAAAACTTTTGAGGCTAGAGATTTGACATTTTTGCTAATGTATACAGTATGAGATGATGGAATCATAATAATAAGAATAATATAATTTATATATAATTAATGAATTAAGTGCTTACTGCACATATGCAATTCTACTACTTTACTACTACTACTAATAATAATAATAATGACTAATAATAATAATAATAAAAACACTTAATAAAAAAATTATGTAATAAAATTTTTTTTTAATTAAATGTCTTTTCTGTGTCGAAACCCATATTGCAAAACAATAATAATATTAATAATCAAATCACTGGTTGATTGATTGATATTAACGTGCCTTGTGGGTTGCCTCCTGAACGGGGCCGGTCTGACCTCGTCATTTGTTGAGCTTTCCGTCCTTCAATCATCTGAAGAAATATCTCTTACCCCGAATAATACATCTATCTTTTCTTTACTGGTTGTCTTCAGTATAGTTTTGTTTTTTTTTTTTTTTTATTTTATTTATTTAATTTTTTTATTCTTTTTATTTTTGTGTTTGTTTGTGGTGCTTCGTCGTATATCTTTTAACGACCTGCTGAAAGAGCTCAATCCATATATTAGTATATATGTATTATATAATCCAATTATCATATATATATATATAGATATACTATCCTATATTATATAAATATAATATAATAGTATATATATTATATATATGAGTATATAATGAATATAATATATTTATAATAAATATTAATTTTATATAATACTTTAATTATATAATTAAGTATAAGTTATATGGAAAAGTCGGCTGTTTTATGAGGAGTTCCTCTACAGATGGTTTGAGAGTGTTTTCGATTTTCAATTTCGATATCAAGTCAAGACGCCATTATACTTACTCTGATATTTATATAATAAATTTTATATATATTATATATATATATTAGTATATATCTGTGGCGTATATATATATTAATATATTATGTATTATAATATATAATATATATATATAGATAATATATATATATACGTTCCTTTATTAAGAGCCTGCTTCATACTAGTGATATTTTCAAGCGATGATAATCGGTGCTCTTCAAGTATTTAAATACCTTACCATCAACTGGCATATTTACACAATGCAGCACGATTAATCGTCTTGTCCTTTTCTTTCAAAGTTTGGTATTTATTTATAGCAAGAGTATCGTGAGCGTTTTGTGATACGTTGCTTGAATATACCAAGAGTCTGACTAGCTTTTTTTTCCTGTGATTGATGTGTCAATAGTAGTTTTTAAATTTTTTCCGGACTAATTTTATCAATTTAGTGTGCTAAATTTTTAATTGAATTTTATTATTATTAATACAAAATCTTGTCGATGCATCTATGTACTGTGATACTTATATACTTATATAATAATAATACATAATATATAATAATAATAATAATAATAATAATAATAATAATAATAATAATGATAATGATTTTAATAAATAAATAATAGGAACGATAAACCACAATAATAGCACAACAACAGTACCAACGACAATAAAACTGTAATTATTTGGTGGCATATTGTGTTGATATTATTAGTAAGTAGCTGCCTGGTTGTCTCAACCTTGAACTATCCGAAAAATGCATTTGGAACCTAAAAAAAAAACTCTCTCAAACGAGAAATATCCATTTCTAAAAAGTCTGTCAGTCTACCAGGTTAAAATTTCGAATTAGGAACGGAAGAGAGATTTAAATTTCAATTTGCCTTTAAAAGTTTGTCAATTTATTTATTTATTTATTTATTTATTTATTTATTTATTTATTTTTTATTTAAAATGATGACATGGTGTGGTATTGGGTAATTAAAGTTGATTTTATTATATAGTTATTGGGATTATTTTTTCTTTTTATATTATTATTATTTATTATTATATTATTATTTTATTATTATTATTATATTTTATTATTATTATTATTAATAATAATATATAAATAAATTAATTAAATTACCTTATATTAGGTTATTAACGATTATTTTCTATTTAGAAATATAATTAAATGGATTAGAGAATGATTTCGTTAGGTAGGTTTTGGTTAGTGCTATGTTTGTTTATAATAATTCTATATTTTATAAAATTTATTTCGTGTATTATCTTGTATATATATATAGTTATTAATATATATATATATTATATATATTATAAATATAAATAATTATTAACTTATATATAATAAAGTATATATTTATTATATATATATATAGTAGTATATATATAAATATATATATATATAATAATATAGTATTAATATATATTAGAGAGAGAGAAGGGAGAGAGGAAGGAGGGAGAGGGAGAGGGAGAAGAGAGAGAGAAGAGACTGAGAGAGAGAGAGAAGAGAGAGAGAGAGGAGATGAGAGTAGAAGAGAAGAGGAGAGAAAGAGAGGACGACAAAAAACTGAGACGTCCAATTTTCAGTATTAAAATTTTTGGTTCTTTTATTTTGATGGAATGAATCTATTTTTAAATAGATGAGATTAAAGGGAATTTATGGAGCTCGATTGCGCTTGGGTTTTGAGAGATTAGGAGAGGAAGAACTTCTGCCGAGATGTTTTCAAAATATTTTTCATCTTCAGGTTATTTTTGTGTGGTGTTATGGGGAGACCTCGCGCGAGGGAATGGGAGTATAGGCGGGATTTTTGTTTGTTTTTTTATTTTGGTATTTTTTTTTTTTTTTTTTTTAAATCACCGTTTAGTAGAACATAATAATTTCGATATTTATATTATTCATTATTATTAACTATTATCTAATTACTTTTTCAATGTTAATATATTTTTTATATGATATTTAATTATTTATTATGTGAATAAATATTTTTATTTTGCTTATTATTTTAGTGATTCTTTCTTATTCGTATTAATTATTCTTTTACCTACTATTATTATTATTGATTATGATTATTTATATTATTATTCATATATGATTATTATTATGTAAAGATTATTAATTATAATATTAATTTATTGATTTTAAGCTGTCTACATGTTGTTTTAGTTGAGTTCATTGAAGGGTTTTATTCTGTTCTCTCTCTCTCTCTTCATCTCTCTCTCTCTCTCCCCTCCTCTCTCCTCCTCTCTCTTCTTCTCTCCTCTTATCGTCTTTCCTCTCTCTCTCTTCTCTCATCTCTCTTGAATATCTTTATAAGTAAAAATTGAGTTGGCTGCTTTAAAACCTATTAAGTAATTATTGGTTGTTAAAATTGGACTAGAGATTTAGAACTTAAAGTTAATGGCTTTATTGAAAGTAAATTTTTGAGGTTATTTTTCTCATATATGGTTTTAGATTGAGAATGTTTTAATTGTTAAATTTTCCATGCTTCTTTTTCTTTGTACGGTAAATGTTTTTTGTCTGAACTTTATTATTATTATTACATGGTTTTAGATTGAGAATGTTTTAATTGTAAAATTTTCCTTGCTTCTTTTGCTTTGTACGGTATATGTTTTTTCTGGATTATTATTATTATTATTATTATTATTATTATTATTATTATTATTATTATTATTATTATTATTATTATTATTATTATTATTATTATTATTATAAAATTATATATAAAATAATTTTGAAGAATGAAAATATCATAAAAAGTCAATTTTCAACTTTTTTTTATTATTATTCCAATAATGAAAATAATGAAAACATCTTCATCTGTGCTGAAAGAAACAGACTTTCCCCTCTCCCCAAGTTTTGAGTGCCTGGGGTACCTGAAAAGTTGGGATTAGGGGGGGGGGAGTTAAATGTTCTTCCTTACGTCAGCTCTTCTAATTCGTTTCTTAATTATAACAGTGACTTTATTGGAAAACTTGAGAACCGAAATCCTTAAGGTGTTGTATATACTTCACACTGGGATTGTGTATCACGCTTTCAGATGGGGGGAGACATCCAATAGTATTTTTTTATGAAAGTTATAAGGAGGAATAGGAATCTGTTACGAGATTAGGAAGCCGAATGATGGTGAGGTCTTTAAAGTGAGGTCATTCAGGGTCTCGAAACTACTTTTCTTTTTTTCACTTTACACATTTTAAGTAATTTATTTAATATAGTATATATATATATATATTATAATATATTAATATATAATATATACATAATATATAATATATATATATATATATTTATATATATTGATATATTATATTATATTGTTTGTGTTGGTGTGTTGTAATGTTGTCCTTTGTGATGGTACATAGACATTTCTGGCGGTGTGCCAAGGGCTGTCTTAGTCGGTAAAGAATAAAATTTGTTTGGTGTCTTCAACTTTGGCGGGCATTATCATTTAAATACCGTCAACTCGACTTTCCACTCATTTTAAAATTAGTGGTGAGTTGCTCCGACTCCGGCAAGACAAATTATTGTATGTCAAAAAATATTTCTCATTTGCCTTTCCACTTCCACCCCCCAAAAAAAAAAAAAAAAAAAAAAAAAAGTTTCGCTTCCAGCTCCGCTCCCGCCCGACTTTGTTCCTCCTTGGTTCGGGTTCGTTTCAATTTAATAACTTTTAATGTACAGTGCACAATCGTAGGGGTGGCCCCCCCAAATGTCACTAGCAATGGCCTAGGGCTCGATCTCCTTTTCCGGATCTTAGGGATAGAAATTTACCTGTTAGTAGTTCCCCCTAGAAGGGAAAATGCCCGCGTGAGGTGCGATTTTATTTATTTTTTAAATCATTTGTGATAATGACCGTGTTTCTTTGCTCCCCACTTTCGTGTGTCGATATATAATGAGTATATATATATATTTATGTATATTATTATATATAAAATATATATATTATAATATTACTATATATTATATATATATAGTATAATAATATAATATATATATATAATATATATATATATAAATATATATATATATGAAAATAATATTATATATTATATATATGAATATATAATAAGTATAAGTAATATATATAAATATATAAATTATATATATATAATTATATATAAAATATAATATAAGTAGTAACGTGGTGATTGTGGTCCACACGTATAACACGATATAATATACCGTATATATCATTAATAAGAAATAACTATTTATTTACGATGCTCCCTTTCTGGTCCATTTTAAAAGGGATTTTGTGAAAAATGGAGAATTATTTCCATGGGGGGATGGAGGGGAGGTAGCGGCGGAGGGTACGTTTTTGCCAGGGTGGGTCGGGGCCAAAATAAGATCTTTTTTCTTTATACTGTTTGTTTCCTCTCGATCGAAAATTTTTAATAGTGATGGAAACAAATTGCGTTTTTCGAATATATAACTTACATTGTACTTAAAGCCAATAAACAAAACACGACACCATCACACTACACGATCACAACACACACACACACACACACACCACACACACACACAGACAACACACACACACACATCACACAACGAATGCGCCTATGCAAGGTATCTATGTAATAACATATTTGTTTTATTTATTTTTAAATGAAAATATTTAAATAAGAAAATAATTTTATAAATAATCTAGAAACATATGTACTCCCCCATTGGTCTTATCCTATCAGTAATTAATTATATATATATAAAGTTATTAAATTATATAAATATAATAATAAGTAATAATATATATATATATAAGTATTTAATATATATAATATCATAATATATAATACATATACATATTGACTTCACAATCTTTTTTTTTTTTTCTTTTGTAATTCATTTTCTTTTTAATAATTTTCTATCAGTTTAATTATATTAGTGTAATTGGAGTAATTTCCACAAAAAATTGATTATTATTATGAATTATTTATTATTATTATTATCTATATTATATTTATATATAATATAAAGGAGTTAATTAATAGTATTAAAATTATATAATAAGATATTAATATTATATATATATATATAATTATATAGTATATATAAGTATAAATAATATATATATATAGCCTGTAGATATATATATTACATATATATTATATTTAGTATATCTTATATAATAAGATATATATATATAAAATAATAAAATAAATATAATATATATATATATATAGTATATATAGATAAATAATACTTAAAATAATAGTATATATAATATATATAAATATGTTATATATTATTATATATAATAAATTATATATATAATATAATATATAATTAATATATATACTATAAGAAGAGTATTATATAATAATGATGGGAGTATATTAGTATTATATATTTTATAATATAAATAATATTAAAATATATATATTGAAGGATAGAGAGAAAATGCACGGTTATCTTTTTTAATAAGAAGGGCAGTGTCGTCCCATTTGGCTTTTCATAACGTTGGTCCTAAATTACTATTATTAATTCTGCGAAGTTAATTAAGACCTATTACTCATTAAGGATAAATAATGTCTAAACGAGTAATGTAAATATAATATATAATAATATATATATAATATAAGATAAATATATTTATATATATATATATATATTATATAATAATAATATAAATATATATATATTAATTTAATATTATATTATTATAATATATATATATATATAATATAATAATATAATAAATATATATATAATCATATAATTAATTAATATATATAATATTATAATAATTATATATATTATATATATATATATATATACATAGATCTTTCATCTTAATGAATTTTTAAATATACGTTTTTCATATTTCATTGTTCAAAGCGGAACATTAATTATTCTTCAGTGATTTTATTTTTTTAATTATATGCTTTTTTGACGCTACAAAAGTATGAATGATAAATGATAAATGAGATAAATGAGAATTAGAATCTGAAATCTGAAATATCCGGAATCTGAATGAAATTTAAGGAGTTACTGAAATAGTTATGTTGCGTGTTTTTTTTTTTTTTTTTTTTTTTTTCTTTTTTTTTTTTTTTTTTTTAAACAGGTAGGTAGTAGGACGGCGGCGAATATATTTTTTAAAAAGAGAGAGAGAAAAAAATTTAGATGTTTTAAACTTCCAGTTTGGATAGGTAAATAAAACTTGAAAGTGAGATATAAAATAACTATAGGATTAAATGTATTTTTTAATTATCTGCCTTTTTTTATTTTATTATCATGGCTGATTATTATTTATTTAATTATTATTATTATATTATTATTAATTATTATTATTATAGTTTTGTTTAAACGATTTGTGGTTGTAGTTCTGCTACTTTCTTAACTTTTCAATCCTATGTTAATAGAAAACTTAATGTGCATTGATATGCTCGAAGATTATTCAGATCACAATTTCCATTTTCAGTCTTCTGAAGAAACTATATTATTCTGTCATTCCAGAAGTCAAAATGATTATATAATATATATTATATATATATATATAATAATGATATAAAACACATCTACTTATATTCAACATATAATAAGTATATAATATAATATAAAAAATATATAAATATTAGATAATATAGATTATATAAAATATTATATATTTTATACGGAAGAGACAAAAATTAATAAGTAGTTCCATGCTTGATTAATATAATTCTAACTCTACTAAGATTATATGCTATTAAATTATATATATATTATATATAATAATATATATAATATATATATAATATAATTAATAGTAATAAAATATATATAGAATACATATAATATAATATATATATCGCTGGGGTTGGGTGAAGAATTTTTGGGTCCAAATTATGTTATAAAAATTCCATTGGGTTAAAAAAAATATTTTTATTTAAAAAGCTTATTTCTTTCAACCACATTATTTTATTTATTTATTCACTTATGTAATTATTATTATTATTATTATATATTAAATATATATTAATATTATTTATTATTAATTTTACCTATTATTAAATATATATTAATATATATATTATATATTATTAGATTATATTATTTATATATATTATATAGAAATTGTATATTATATTATGATAATATATTATTTTTTATCATATATATATATTATTATTCAGATAAATAAATTGTCAAAGCAAATTTTAAAAAAAGCATTAGCATAGGTTAATTTATACTTTAATGTAAGAATAAACAAATCATAATCAACTCAAGAAAAAAAGTTACACCTCTCAAAGTTGAAAATTTTCCCATAGCTTTCTTATAAAAAAAACTGACCGGAATTTTTTTATTATTTCCAAATCAGGGTGCCGATTAAATACTCCACACTAACAGCAGGTTATATTTTTTGTAAGTTCTATAGTAAACGTGTATACCTAACAGTTTTTATCATAACCTGGACAGATGGTCCTATAACCGACGCTTCGAAGGCGTTCTGTCTGTTGTCTTTTTCAAGGAATTTTCATGAATTTTAAATTGAGAGTTGTAAAGTTGCTGACTATTGCAGAAGGTTAAAGAATCTTAGTTCTCATTTTCAAAGCTCTTGCATTTGAGTTTCTGTGATTTCACCAAGCATAATTGCTGTTTTCCATTCATAATCGTCAAATTTTACACCCCTTTCGGTAGGAATTTGCAAATTAGTCATTGAAAAAGGTATGAGGTGCTACTCTATTATGGTTTAAAGTAGTAAGCGCCTTTCATAGTGTTATTAGAAGGCTTCTTTGCTTTATCAATTTATTCAAAGATGCACTAATGTTTTAAAGAAACTTAAGGAAATAATTTTGTAAAATTAATGCTGAGTTTTAATCTAAATATGTATTGTGCGTATTTTAAAGTTCCCACGACAGAGTAAAGCAACTTGCAGTCATCGAGCATGTTTTGCTGACTGTCTTCACCAATTAGGACCAGTTGTCTAATCAGTGAAAATGGTTAAGAATAAGATAGAATTTTTTTTAGATATTGTGGTGTAACATTTATAGTCATATGATTTACATTTAAAAGAATTCATCTTTCCAACTTAATAAATATTGTATGGAAAATCATTTCAACGGAGATTGAAATAAAGTAGGAAAACGTTTGACCATCATCAATAGATATGAAATCAGACAGTGAAGAAACATTAGTGAATAGTATTACATGTTACAAGCAATATGGCGACATTTTGAAATGTGCTATGAACATATAGGGATGGCAGTTAGGAACATGATACAGGCAGAGTTTTTCAAGATTGAAACATGCCACTAACATGTAGTGATGACAGTTTGAAACACGTTACATCAACAATGGTAAGAAGTGGAACACGTGACAAGTCATTGTTATTGAAAAATAAAGGAGTTGACAGTTTTCAACTGTTAGGTTGTGCATTGCTTTCTTAATTTCTATCGTTCAAAAATTAAAAAAAATTAAAAAAAAAAAAAATACAAAATATAAACCTTTTTACTAACCTTTCCAAAGTCAGAAGCCAAAGCCGACAATAGATGAAGAAAAACTATATTAAACTGAGTTCTCTATTTTATACTTTAATTATCAAGGAAATTAGTTGGTTGAAAAAAAAAATTATAATTTGTAACAGTATTGATAGTGTTTAAGGAAATGTTTATAATTAAAATAAGTCCGAAGTTTAACTAAGGAATGGTCGGAGTTAAGTTCCGGCTTTAAGCTACTGATATTAAGATTTAAATTTTCTTTCATTCACACTATGAGCCGAGGCCCGAGAATCGAAAAAAGCTGTAGAGCATACGCGTGCGTCCCTTTCCTATGAGGCATCTGTACACGAATCCATGAGAACTTCAAAGGTGCGAGAGCGCAACTCCAGTAGATAAGAGACTCCCCTGTGTTTTTCAAATTCTTATCTGAAGTTGCAGGCCAGTTTGGCCCACATGATTAAAAAATTATATGGCAAAGTATCTGTACAATAAAAAATTTGATAGCAAAACATTTATAGCACATATATGAGAGTAAACCAAGAGAATCCCGTTCCTTGCATCTAATATAATATTACCCCTAGTTTAAAATTATTATAGGAACAAAAATAAAGATCACAGGCAAATGGTGAAAGTGTTTTCATTAAACTCCGATATTGAGATACTTGTATCAGGAATCTGCATACCGTCCACAGTATTACAATTTAAAATAGAATACTTTAATTACAGGAACGTCAGAGACAGGATGCTAGGTCTAAGTTTTAATTTTCTAAAAAATTAAAAAAGAAATCTTATCAAACAAATCCATTGCAAAACAATTGAAATTACTAACTTACGTAAGTAATGTATCTCATCGTGAAAGGACACCCAATATGAGCAAATTTCTAAATGCTCGATAAATTCTGCTTGGGAGACCTGATAGCTTAAACTTATTCGGCATAAAACCAAAAAAATGAGTGCTCATTAAGGTTGAGGTAGGCTTACGATAAATATTGGTAATAAAGATCCATTCCGTCTATAGACTATATTAAAGAAATATAAGATGATTACCTGAGTGTTCCCGACAAAGTTTTTATTTGGTTCTACTATGATGTAATATGAATCTTAAATCAAGCTACCCGGAAGTTCTGAGTTCGATTAAAAATCAAATTGAAGCAGCATCTCAGGAATATAAGGCAGATGATATTGAATTTGAAGTCCAAAGGACAGGTATTGAGCCATGTTCTTTCGAGTAACTCAGAAAATGAGTTAGCAAGGAGGAGCCCAGAGGGGAGCCCATTGCAACACCTTGATTGATAACGTCCTCCGTTTATATTGTGTAGATATGATTAATACTCATTAAAGGCAAATTCCTCCAGACTCTTCTCCGAGTAGAATTGACATTTTGTTTGATCCTTTTCAGCTAGCGCATACCCCTTTCTTTGGAGGCGTGCAATTTTGAAGTGACGGTAAATGCTAAATAACTTAACAACCCACATGCGACTTTACTGGATCAAATTATTTACAAAAAATTCGAAAATTTTAAAATATTCGACAAAGAGAGTGACTTTACATTTATTAGTAAGTAATTGATTTGAAAAATTATAGAAAGAAAAAAATATGTAAATTGCTTTATGTTATCTTTTTATTTTACATTGGTTCTCATATGAGGCACTATCATTTCTTCATTACGTGAAAGCAGTAAATTTAACTTCCCAAAATGTTTGAAAACGTTCCTTGATGTTTTGCTAGAAAATCTTTAAAAACAAAACATCACATTTTCAATATGACTAAAGCTGTTGCTGTCACTAATTTTGCATGACCGCAATATAGCCTACATAACGAAGAGTGTATGTTAATAACGTTTGAATCATGCAATAAACTACAGCAAATTTGCTTTTGATTACAAACTTCAAAAGATCTGAGTTTTTGATGTAGATTTAAAATTGGTCTATCTTCACACTACTTTAAGCGCAACAAATGCCTCTAAAAATTTATCTAGATCTTAAAACTCAATCGAAGCATCCCTCACCAACCTTTTTATGATAAATATCTTTGTATGTGATATTTAATTTTGTGTCTGTAGAAAAATCTATTCTTTTAATGATGGTTTCGTTAACCCGAAACGTCATATTAAATGATATCAAGTCTTAATGTCTTAATATATAAATATATACTATATAGATATAATAATATATATATTATATATACTAATATATATATATATATATACCTATATATACATAATAATATAATATATATATATATATATATATACATCATATATATAGTATACTATATAATAATCATATAAATATTATATAATATCGTATATATATTAATATATATATTATATATTATGAGAAAATATTAATTATATAATATATATATATATATATTATATATACTATACTCTATATAATATATATATAAATCCTTATATATATATATATATATATATAATATATATATATATATATATATATACTATAAACTATTTATATAATAGATATATATATATGACTATATATATATATATATATATATATATATATAAGATTATAATCATATATATATTATATCATTATTGAAGAGTGAAGTATATATATATCATCACCAGACCCACGAGCTAACGAGACTGGAGCATCGGCGTGCAGAAACGATTCTGACCATATACGCATTGCGCTAGATCAGCAAATGAATTCACGAGAGTGCGCAAAGCTATATTGATAGTGTGGTAAGAGATTACGTCCATCAATATATATATATCAGGATGTATATCACCTATACCCTACGTCTTGCTGAATGCTCCACACACCATAGACACTCTTCTATATAATTGTACCAAAATCGGGTTCACACAAGAATATGCTCTGCTACCAATAACCCTTTAAACACATAAAAATAGGACAATCCGGTGCCCCAAAGGAAAAGCGTACACGAGTTGCTATCACGAATGAAGATGATCTCCTTATCGTCGTAACTATCTTTTGTAAAATACTGTTTATACATGTGATTTGTTTAAATATCTCTGATACATGAGAGTGAGAGAGAGAGTTGCTTACAGAGAGTCTATAGTTCACTTTCTTTATCAATCTATCCAGAGCCGGCGAATAAAATGTTCAATATCACTCAATATTCCATTCAATATTTATCATGAAAATATAATTGATAATTTTTGAAATTATCGATATAAGTGGAGTTTCATGGGGAAAATTAAAGTTTTAGCAGATTTCTTCTACATATGCAAAAATATTTTAATAAAACTCGAAAGTGAAATATATATATATATATTAATATAATATAATAGTATATATATACTACTAATATATATATTATATATATATATATATATATATATATATAATATATATAATACTATATAGTATAGTATATATATATATACATATAAATTCTGATATAGTATAGTATATATATAGTATATATATATTATAATATATATAATATATATATATATATAGATATATATATTACTATATATAATTATATACTTAATATATATATACTATATATATATACTAGTATATATATATATATAGATAACATATATATACTTAATTTATATATATATTATAATATATTATATATCTATATATATATAGATAAGTATAATATATATATATATATACTTAATATTAGTATATAGAATATATATATATATGACATATATATATACCGTATTATATATATATACTTATATCATATATATAATATATATATATAAATATATATATATAGTATATATATTATATATATATATATATAATATACCACCATATATATATAAATCGAGTCACTATCGCCACCTTATCTCACCACGTGTGTGAGTGATGTGAGTGGCTATTTACCACTTATCACCACTTTTATTATGCTATATCGCGTTATATCAAAATCACTCTATCATTCGCGCACATAACTCAACAAATATAGCAGTGAGTGAAAGCGCTATGCACGTCCTATATGAGAGAGCCCGCTTAGATGCACTACATTACGCTCACTTTTCCTCTATAGATTACTGTATAAGTCCACTCATCAGTGAGTCCTTGTAGTACAAATTCAGCCATATATCGGTCTCATGTATCACCATATAATATTATTATAATCATTCCTTTTTGATATATTATAATATATATTATAATATATATATATATATACATATATATTATATAATATTATATATATACTTATATATATAATATTTATATCCTACCTAATATTTTATTATATATATTATATATAATAAATATATACATATTATTATATATATATCTATTATTAATACAATATATAAATTGAGTTAGCTCTTATTAGTTTATCATGAACTAATGTCTACTTACCTATTAACTCAATGTTCTCTATATATAATATATAATATATATAGTATATATATATAGTATATATATTATATATATATATATATATATATATAGTAATACTATATATATATATATATATATATATATAGAGAGAGAGAAGAGAGAGGAGATAGAGAAGACGAGAGAGAGAGAGAGATTGAGAAGAGAGAGAGAGATGAGAGAGAGAGATGACTGCGAGAAGAGACCCCAGAGCACGAGTAGCAAAAAGTTACTAGAGTCGCCCACTTGATAGTATATATATAAGAAAAAGAGTGGTCAAGGGAGTCAGAAAGTATGCCTTCTACATTTATTAAGCCTCTTAGCTTAGCTCTCAAAATCTATCCAAAAGTGTGGGGGTGGTAATCTCGGATTCACTCTCTCATATATGTGATCAAATACTATTCTATACAGGGGATGAATAGACCCTATATACATTGATGGCTATCTGAGCCAGAAGAAAAAAAAATTCAGCAGCCCTGAACAAAATTCCCAGCTTCTTTGAGGCTATTTTAGCAACCGATGCGATATGAGGTCTCCAACACAATTCACATTATGTTTAAGTCCAAGAATGTTTATGTTGTTTACAGTTAGACATAGATCCGTCAAAGCGGCGCATAGGAAAGTTGGGGGTTTTTAGAGTGGGAGAAAACAGGTTGAGTTATCAAAGACGCTATAATTTCGCGACAAGATATGCCGCTGTACCCCACTGAGAAATTCCCGACCAGTATCGGCAAATGAATCAGAAAGCTGTTGACCCTCTAGAGGCAACTTAGATACAAACTAATGGAGCACAATTGAAATGAGTGGAAGAATGAAGGTATCATCCGCATAAGAGTGAAACTCAGTTACAAGTTCCCAGCTAAAGAATATCGTTTGATATATAAAGATTGAGGAAAGCCAAAACCCTGAGAACACCAACAATAATAAGAAAAGGGAAGGTTTCGAGTTGCATGTCTGGAGGAAAGTTCTATACTTGTGTGGAAGGCTGTGTAGAGTAGATAGATTAGAGTGGAATAAACCAACGAAGGAGGAAATTCAAAGTAAGATAGCTAAAGAATAGCGACGCATGTCATTCACCCTGTCAACAAGCTTAAGATATGTCAAGCGCTTTACCACACAAGACTCCCCAAGTGCGTCGCTTCAAGGGCAGGAAGACCACAATCATCAGGTTGAGATAGGAAAAGATTATTCACCAGGTTGATATCGGGCAAAATCGAAAAGCCATTGATGACGACTCTCACCTGCTATACGTGTATCATACACACACCTTACTATATATGAGATAGTTAACTAGAATATGTAATGAGTTATATAATATAGAATATAATATATATATTAGTGAGATATATATATATATATAATGTAGTATGAGTAATGATATATAATAAGTATATATATATATGAGATATATAATTATATTATAGTAGTAATCGTATATTATATAGATATTATAGCTACGTATATGAGGCAGAAGTTTGTAAGTGTTTAGCTCCCGACGAGAGATGGAGAGAGAGTAGAGATCATTTCCAACAACAAATCCATCGTTTTATATCGTCATAATAAATGACTTCATTTTATATTACATAGCAAATAATCATATATAATAAATATACTAGATAATATCATTAAGGAATGTATATAGACTTATGTAACTTACATAGGAGTACAACCCTATTCACTAGATTATGAGTGATAATACTATAAACTAAATATTATTATTGTAGAAGTTATTCATAATATAAATCATTATTTATATTATATTCTATATATATATATTTATATTAGCTCAAATATCACATCTTGATTATATAATATATCGCGTACCTCCGCCGCCTCAACACCATACCTCAGCTCCTGATCTGACCGTTATGGCTATCTATCCTCTACTAGTATATAAAAACTAGGTACTATATATGTAGTTCTCTATGGTACTCTCGATCATTCCTATATGCATATATGAGTTAAATTATAGATTATTAAATTTATTATATATTATTTATATAGAATTTATATATAATATATATTACTACTATGTAATATATTATATAATATTTATTATATATATAATATTATATATCATATATAAATAATAGGTTATTACTTATATATAATATATCTATTATTTGCATGAGTATATAATGAAACACAAGTTATTAATAGATAATATATTATATTATAAATATATATATATATAAATAATAATTATATATATATTACTATATTATATTTATTATGTATTTCTATTATTAATAAAGATATTTATATATATACTATATATTTAATCATTATATATATATATATCTTACCATAAAATAGTATATAAGCAACCATGAAGTAGAGAATGAGGATATCTCGTTGTACCCCCGTTACCCCAGCGTTCTTACTAGAGATAGACTGACTTTGGGCTCTTCTCACTTCTGGCAGAAAACGTGTACACCTTTTGAGAGCACATTTTACGCTTAACTAAGGAGGCTCCACCAGGAGAGGTCTGGTCCCCCGCTTGCGTCCACCACTCGCCAAAGTCGAAAGCACTCGACTAATTCATTGAATAGGTCCCATATTTTATTAATCGCCATGAACGTGCGTGAGTGCGTTTATTGCGCAGACACTTTATGATTCAATTTTAATCCTTATCTATTATGAGCGTCTATTTATCTATCCACATATCTCCCTTCACCTTTGTCAGCCTTCGAGACCCCCCTATTAAAAATAATCAGCTTATAGCCGGGCCGGGCTCGAGCTCTGACTCAGGTCTCTGCAGCTAATATTGCCCATCCTACCGTATAGGCCCACCTTCTGGGTTACTTCATCCTCCTGGCGTTTTTAATTGGGAAAGCTGGCCCCCCCAGGGCGTCCCCTATGTTCTATTAATTCGTTCTCATGTACGTGAGTGAGCAGTGTATGGCCATGAGCACATGCCTCATAAACACTCATGAACTTTTTTTTCCCTACCCCCCTTTTTTATCCCTACCCCCCTTTGTTCTCGTCACCATATACGTTTAGGCCTACAACTATGTGCGTGTACGAGGCGTAGCCATCTGGAATCCATGAAAGTAGCTTGAGATTCGTACTCTTCATGAAAGTATGCTGAGCCTTTGTTAGCTACCAGGGCGACATCATCTTTAGTGCCGTTAGCCTAGTTAAGAAGTTACTGCACCGCCCGCCGTCGACTTCGGGTTTCAAAAGCCTCGGTTGCCCACGCGAACGCGACCGCCCGTCCGGAACCGACGCGAGTGACGCGCGAACGCAAAATATTTCGCGGCAGCTGATTTAGTGTGAGTGATAACTATCCGTGGGGTATCACTAGTATATAAGATATATATTAACTAATATTATATATACCTATATACTATTCTTTTTTTTTATATATTTTTTATTTATATATATATAATATATATATTTTACCATATATATATACACTATAATTATTAAATATTATAATTATAAATATAATATATAAATTATATAATATACTACTATATATATAACATATAATAATATATCATTATATATATAGTATATTATATATATATATAGAGATTAATATACTATTATTATATATATTATAGTAATAAATATATATATATAAATATATATATAACTATATAATTAATTTATTTTGTTTTACTAAAATTATTATGCTTTTCATTATAACCCGTAAAATTTTACGAATTTTATTCTTTTCATGTTATATAACTTAAAAAATTTACGTGTTTTACATACCCTTAAAGACAAAAGGGCGTTGCGCCAGGAGGGTTCCCCCTCTCACCCCCCTTCCTGGCAACGAACGTGTTTACGTCTTTTACGTCTTTACGGCTTACTCATTTTACGCTTTTTAGGGAGTGACTTCCAAGGGGAGTCTGTTTTTCTCGGCATCTTTCAGCAGTTGCTATCAATCGGCCCTGGTGGTGGTGCGAAAAGAGAACCTTTTTGTATTTACTGAAAAGAGGGGAACGTGATTATTCTATGTATTTCTCGTGATTCCGTAGGTCTAAATAGACTGACTACGTTGGTGGAATGTTAAATGGGGTTGGGTAGGCAAAGGCAGTCAGAAAACGTGTTTTACTACCCCAAAGAAAGCGTAAAGAACACGTTATGGCAACTGCTGTGGTTGATGGGCTCCGCCCCCTCACCACGCCTCTTGAAACTATGTTCATAACTATTCCAAATATTGGATTAAAATCCCAACTCTGTTCTGATACGTCACTTACTTTTTAAAACTCGTCTTACGATTCACTTCCTTACGTCTTTACTTGTCACAACATGCAAAAAGTTTTATGTTTATTTAAAACATGTTTTGTGTGTGCGCGTGTGTCTGTCTGTGGACAATTGTGTGTGAGTGTTTTAATTTCCTGTCAGCGCGACATCAATAGCCTTTTGATGATTTTGTTAAAATCATTGTAACTTCTTTGATAATAGTTATATTTTCGTAAGTTATATATCTGTGTAATCCCAGTACTCTATTCTTCACACTGTATTGGTTTCCTTGTCCAGGTTGACCTTCCTTTGCCCATAATGGGTTTTGCAATTTGAAATTTCAATTTTTTCATGGCTTTAATTCAGATACAGATTTCAAA
>JABUQX010027149.1:72500-79974 GCA_015478945.1 Trachelipus rathkii | reverse complement strand
TATATATATAGCAGTATATATATATATATATATATATGTTATATATCACAGTCCAGCGTAGTGGGCCATATTAAGCAGAAGATATGTTAGCGTTAAGAGTATATTATATATGTTGTTATATATAGCAAAGAGCAGTATATATATATTAGTATATATATATATATATATATAAGGTTATATATTATAATATATACATATATTGTTATATCGCTAGCCATAGTAAATATATATATATATATATATAGTGAAGAGTATATATATATATATATATGTAGTATATATATATTATTACATATATATATATAAGAATATAAGATATAACACGCTGATAGGGCTCGCCAGGGGACTGATGGGGACGTGCCATACCCCGCAGAGAACCCCCGCTGACAAATACCAAAGAGCTGGATTCCGGGATCCTCCCGGGGCCAGTCTCACTCTGCTTCCGAAGGCGAGAGACTCCACTTCACATCGGTGTCTGTTCCTGGGGCACTGGGAGCTTTAAAAATACAAACTACCGGTACCCTGGGCAGAACTGCCCCGAGCAGGGAGTCGGGTCTCGGCCTTCAGGCCGTGCGTAGTCGGAAGGGAAGTTCCGTGGAACCCCCGCTTGGGCTTAATGCTGTGGGTTCTCCCCACTCTCTCTACGGTAGGCGGGAAAACGTCCCCCATCTTTGTTCCCCTCGTCGGCTCGAGCCTAATGGGTCAAATGTACGTGATGGCGATAGCACAGGCAGGCATTAGGGTGTACCGAAATTTAAACAGTTCGGCCTGAACCGGAATTGGCCGGAATCACAAAAAAAATTCCGGCCGGAACTGGAATTTCTTATGAACTTTCCTGTAACTATAAAGAATAAAATATATTTTTGAAGCGATTTTCAACATAAAATTTTATATTTAGTACTTCATGAACATATGGAAAATTATCATCGAAGAGAATATCTGGAATCCAAAAATTTTAATAGTAAATGGGAGAGTCTTGTATTTTCTAGAACAGGGGGAAACCACAAAAAGAGCAAATAGACTGTGATGGTGAGTTTTGAGGAGCTCAAGATTTGGCACAATGACCCCAAATCATGAAAAATAATGAATTTGCTCCATTGAGTAAAATTTCAACTGTTCACCAGTCACAGTAGAAGAGAACAGTATTCATAGAACTTGGCTGCCCAGGCATTTTCAAATCCGGAAATAATGCCTGGCTTTCCTAGTAGAAAATATTTTGTAGAGATGTATTTTGAAACTTCATATATGAAATATATCCAAAGGTATTCTAGAGAAGTTATCCAAGACTGATCAGATATCATTTGCTGCTAGATGGTGAGAGCTGGCCAATTCAAACCAGTCATTTAGCTTTTTTCGTGAATCGCACCTCACCGGCTTTCACTAGCAGTTTAAAATGGACTGTGTAAATTATTGTAAGTATTCCTAGGTTCTCATTCTGAATTGGAAAATCACTATGAGCTTACTATAAAAGAGTCCTGGGAAATTTTAATGCAAAACGCCAAATTAAAACTGCAACTCCAACACAGTGGAAATATGTTCTTAGGGAGATCAAAGAAGGTGAAGTTTTTAAGTTTATTCACAAAATTCATACCTGAAGGAGTTATGATAGAATACTAGCCAGAATAAAGTAATTTTAATAACCAAATGTCAGTAATATTAAAATATTTTAATAATGCCAGTTTATTGGCATGAACTAAATACAACAGATCTGGATCTGCCATCTCCTGTAAGCTCTGGCCTTATGCCATCAAGATGAAGCACAAGCAAGGTGTAGCAAGTAAGATATTGATCAGAAAGACTGAATAAAAAGCTAAAGACCTCCTGTAAAGCTTTATATTATTATAGAACAATTCAATCATTAAGCTTGACTGCTAATGGCAAATACTTGAAAAAATTAAGAGTTTTGCAACCATTTCATGGTTAATGGAAAACTGGGCAAAAAATCAATTATATCACCATCAATTAGCCCGACAAAATTAAAGCTTCCAGCGCTGAAATAGATAAAGCCGCAGAATTAATTGCTTCAGAATTTAAAAAAGCAGGATTAAAACCTTTAGGAAAACAGTTTTCTTCAATCTTTTAGCTAGGTAAGTGCTGTTCAGCAAACATTAATAGAGATATATCAAAGCAAAGATATCAGATAATCCCTCATCCGCAGGAAAACATCTGACTTTCCTGCTAAATTTCTTTGCTCCACACTTTTATCTACCTTTTAATATTAATTTTTTTGTCATTTATTTTATAAAATATTTATATATTTAAGAATCTTCTTCTTTACATTTAGCCATCAGCTTCTTTAAAAAAAAAATTTTTTTATTATTTATTTAATAGCATAAAAATTATGGCCTTGATTTTTTTTCCTAAAAACCGCGTTGCAGGGTAAGTTCCATTTGCAAAGCATAAGGTCTCTTTATTTGCCAACATACATGCCTTTTCGGTAGTCTTTCATATCACAGCTCCTGCAAAATCGCACAAATTGTTGAAAAAGCAATATGTATACTGGTATACCAGCCGCGCCATCGCCTTTCCGTAGCTTTGACCCAAGACATCGTTTTCTGGTAATCACACATATAATCATTTTTTCCTTGCTATGATTTTTTTCACATTTTCAAAATCTTCATTTAAATATATCTTTAAAGAATCTGGAAGAAATTTAATAAGAAAACCCGCTATCAAAAACGAAAAAGTGTGGGTCGATTGGTCTCAACGCCGATACGCTGGTTAAGTATTAGTAGACCAAGATACAAACTGACTTTATTTTCTAGTTGAAGTTATGACCCCAGAGTAGAAACAGAAATTTTTGAAGAAATACCCCGCAAATAATTGTGCGTGCAGAAAGTGATAATAGCGGTATAGCAGCACAGTAGTTGTTCGCGATGAGTCATTTTCAGAAACTAGCATTATTTCCATAAATAAACCTCTCATTTTGCTAGATTAGAAGATGAACGATAGCTGGTATGAAATTACTGGAAAGATTTCGGATTTTTTATAAGTTGGAAGAAAGTGAAAGTGAGACAGTTAGTGTAAAAAAGGAAAAAAAGGAAAATCAGTGGCTCCAAAAAGGGTGAAGAAAGAAAGTGCCTCTGAAACTGCTACTCAGAGAAATCAATTTAATCTGGGAAAAGAAGAATTACATTTAACTGATGGAAAGACCAAAAGCTAAATTCAAACATAAATGGGAAATAGCCAAAAATACCTCTCCTTTCTTTCCAGTCTCCCCAATATATTCAGAGAAATATTTTCATTTTCAGAAACAGGAAATATATATTTGAGAAAAAGTGCTAAAAATATCACCCAATACTGGTGAAGTTTAGACTTTAAAAAGATGAGCTATGGGTTATATAAATTTCTTCCAGCAAATTTTTCTCAGAAGTACTAGTATTCGGGAACGCCAATTCCGCCGGAACTTAACCTGTAGAAAAATCACCCGGCCGTGAATTCCACTCTCTAATATATATATATATGAGGTGGTAGTAGTTATATATATATATATATATATTGGTTATATTGATGGAGCAAGTATATATATATATATATATATAAGTGACCAATCGCCCTCACGAAACTGGCATGAGCTTCCATCTAATACCGACCTCAAAACAGCTTGCTCAACAGACTGTAAAAATTTCTTCTACTGGTCACAATAAACTGGCCTATGAGTATATATATATATATTTAGTATATATATATATATATATATATATATATAGCATATATATATATATAGTTAGTTATATATATAAAGAGTATACATATATATATAGAATATATATATATAAGTTAAGGTGGTGTATATATATATATATATATTGTTAGTGGGTGTATTGGTTAAACTTCTCATTTTCACTTTTATATTATTTAATTGAAGAGTCCCAAAAAATTTATCGTTTGCGGAATTTTTTTTTTTTAATATACGTAAAATCTTAATTTAATGCAGAACAATCGAATTGTTGATAATCATTCAAAATTATCGACATCGTAAAAATATACTGTGCAATTGATATATAAAAATCGAAACAAAGCATCGATAGCCGATATCCCTAAAAAAACTAGAAAATTAGCCGTTTAAAAATAAAAAATATATTTTTTTGGCATTGTCTTTAAAATAACTGCGTAAAATACACCAAAATCCGTAAAAACTTCAAATAATTCTTAAACCATTTTTGTGTAAATGAAATGTTTATAATACTCTTTAATATATAATATACTAAGTTCTTGAACTGGAGTCACCAATACTAGATAATTACCTAGGCAATTCCCTTAAGTTCTTGTAAATATGGCGAGTTGAGTCCTGCTTACAAAAATCTACATACTTTTAATACTCCTTTGGTTGCGCAGCAGGCAGTAGTGCACCCAGGCAAACCCTGATTTTTGCAATAGTAGTGCAGAGGGGTGGCTCACCCCCGATTTTTATAAAAATCACAGGATATACTTTAAAAAAATAATGAAGGAAAATGAAAATCGTTGTTCTCTTTAGGAAAAAAAGTTAGCCTCTCAAAGTTGTTAAAACTCCCATAGACTTTTTATTTTTTATCCATCAAGGTTAGGTCTCATTTCAGGCCCACTAGTTCAGCTTATGAGAAGTTTTGTTAGGTATACACAGAGAAAATCTATGTAGAATTAACATCTTATAACCTGAACTAGGATGGCCATAAGACTAAGACAAGCACGAGGCCCATTAATTTTTTTTATAAGAAAGCCTGTGGGAAAATTTTAAACTTTGATAGGCTCTAACTTTTTTCCTACAGACTTGAATCATTTTCATTTTTTTTAGGCTTCATTATTATTTTTTTAGAGCATATCCTTTGATTTTTAATTTTTTTTTCTAAAGAGGGTGACTATTTTTATTTTCATTATTCCTCATTATTATTTTTTTTAGAGTAGCTATATCCTGTGATTTTTATAAAAAATGGGGGTGACACCCCTCTGCACTAGTATCATCCCAATTTTTATAAAAATCACAGTAATTACTCCAAATAAGTTGCAATGAAGCATAAAAAAAAAAAAGACTGACATTTCTTAGAAAAAGTTAAGACTTGCAAAGTGTTAAATAATCCTATAAGGTTTATCTTATAGGTAATTATAAATTTCCATTCAATCTGAATCATGTAAATATTGTATTAAAACTATAAACATTTAATTTAAAAAAATGTTATCAGAAAAGTATTTGAAGTTTTTTTGGGTAATAGATCAGAACCATTCCATCGCAGATTTTTATAAAAATCTTAACATAGACTAAATAAAATGTAATGAAGTATAAAAATAAAAAATAAAAATGACAGCTCTCTTTAGGAAAAAAAATTACTCGCAAATTTGTAAATAATCCCATAGGCTTTTCTAATACTCCAACTGAACAAAATTTCGTTCTATTGCACTTTACGGCTTAAGTTACTGTACAAATCGAGGTAAATAAAGTAACTATAAAAGTTAACAATCTAAATTGTTTACTTTTATGTCAATGTAAGTCCATCTAGGTTAGATTTATATCAATGGCATTGACAATTCATATAGGTTAGGTCTTGGTTTAGGTTCCTCTTACTTCAGGTTATGATAAGATTTGTTAAATATACACAAATTTAGTATGTGTATACTTAAAACATATCATAACTTGAACTAGGAAGTTCTTAAACTGACACCTAACCTATATGGATTGGCAATGCCATAGGCCTAAACCTTACCTAGATGGATCTACATTGCCATAAATGTAGGCCTAACTTAGATACTGATGCTCAAGATAGAGGTCAGCTTTGCAATATATATATATATATATATATATATATATATATATATATATATATATATGCTAAGGTTGGGTTAAGGTTATTTTAATATAAATAGTTAGTTCTTAAAGTTATTTATCTATGTTGCTATAGATATATATATATATATATATATATATATATATATTGCTGACACAAGAAAAGACTTATGTAATTTTATAGGAACTAAAGTAAAAAATAACCTAACTTCACACTATTAGTCTAATATAATCTAAGTCACTAATATAATATAATGTAATATAAACAAGGTTGGTTCTATATGCAATTCTCGATAATTTAATATAAATGATATGATAATATATGATTATATGATAAAAGGATTAGTTGTATGTTAATACTGTCTTGTAATATACATATTGTCTAATCTTGTCAAAAATATATATTAATGTTATGTCATAATAATAATTTGATAACTTACAATAGATAATATAATAATAAAGGTATAATTGCTCACAACAAGATCACTCCAATATCACGTCAATGCTGTATTTCTTCCTTTGATCTGTTTCTGCTCTATCTATTTAACTTTTTTAAACACTTTTGAAAATATTTCTGAATTGTGGTGAAGTAAAAGAAAAATTGTTCACCAGTATTGGGCGATATTTTTAAACGTTTTTCCTAAAATATATTTCCTGCTTCTGAAAATGAAAATTTCTATGAATATATGGGGAAGACTGGAAAGGAGAGTAATTTTAAGGCTAGTACTGCTATTTTTGGGAATTTAGCTTTGTTCACTTTCCACCAATTAGAGAATTCTTCTTTTCCCAGATTAGAAACTAATCTTTCTGGTAAAAAAATTTCAATTTTTTTAAGAATTTCACCTTTTGAAGAGATACTGATTTTTCTTTTTTTTCTTTTTTACGCTAACTGACTCGCTGTCACTTTCACTTTCACTTTCTTCAAACATAAAAACTAAGTAACTTTGCAGTAATTTCTTTTCTTAATGCTCCTGATGATTTTGAGGTACTTGGCAAATCTAAGTTTATCGTAGATAATGCTTGTTTGGAGTTTATATTTATGAATAAAAAGGAAGAGAAAGAATCAATAGATATATATCAAAACAAGATAATTGTTTTAAGTACTGTAGTAGACCCAAGCTACAAACTGACTTTATTTTCTAATGAAACGAGCATTATCTACAATTTTGCCTTATAGTTTCCGTAACCATGAGAAATGGTTGCAAAACTTAGAATTTTTTCAAGTATTTGCCATATTAGAAGTCAAAGCTTAAATGATTGATTGTTCTATAATATAAACTTGCAGAGGTCTTTTCAAACATTCAATTCTTTCTAGAATCAAATATGTACTATTCCACCTTGTATTAACATATTGAATTGGCATAGGTGGGCTTGCAAGATGTGGATCCAAGTCTCTTTGGATTCTTTTAAGTTCATTACAGCTTAAAAGCTGGAATGATTGAAATTTGTACAAATATTCCTACATTTCATTATTAAATCACACTGTTCTTTGAGAAAAGAAGGCATCTTTAATAACAAATTGAAGTTTATGAATTAAACAAGAAAAACTTGTGTATCCTGTTAAATCAGTTCCAAGTTTCATGTTATATGCTCCATCTCGAAGGATCAAATGGATTTTGTTAGGAGGAATTTCCCAATTATTCATCATAATTTCAAAACTTATAATGATTTTAATTCCAGAATGAGTACCTGGGAAATACTTGCAATGGAGTACAC
>JABUQX010027149.1:35000-70000 GCA_015478945.1 Trachelipus rathkii | reverse complement strand
ATAAAAAATTTTTTACGCTTTAAAGAAAATTATCCTTTCAAGATGAAAAATTTCAGTATATCCACATAATATGAAAAAATATGGTATATTCCCAAAAATGTAAATCTAGTCCAAACTGTTCCTTGTACATTAAAAAAATTTCAGAAGCCAGTTTTGAGAGAGAAAAGTGAGAATATGGGGGGGCAATGGGGTATATAAGATAGAATGTGGGAACTCTAGCAAAATATATGTAGGAGAGACAACAGACATAAACACAAGAAAATATCAGCATTCTCTTATAGTCTTAAAATAGATGACCAGAATTCAGCTCTTAGAAATCATAGAAGAATGGAAAATCATTTCATAAATATAAATGACTTTTCTCTAATTATTTCCATTAAAGACAACTACAAAAGTAAATTATTAGGCATTTATTATCAATAATAATGAAAACATGAATGAAAAGAACTTTTTGTTTAGATTCTTTGACAAATAATATATGAAAAGACATTTATTCATTTAAAAAGGCACTTTTAACTACTTTTAATTGATTTTTTTGGCATGTTGCCAGATTTATGTTTCTCTAGTATTTGGTTTCACTTTTTCTTTTACTTTATCCCTTACTTCACTTGAATAAGGATGTCTGATTATGACATTGAAAACTCATGAATTTTAAATAGGTCCATTAATAATTTTTTTCTTGTGCTATGTTTTTTTTAACTTGGGTTATAATATTTTATTGCTTTTATCTAGGTTAATTATTATTAATGGTTGATTAGATTTTAACTTTTTATTAATTTTATGTAGGAATAACCTTTGAAAAAAAAAATTTGTGTACATATTTAGTTGCCATTTATGCATACTACTGATTATATATATATATATATATATATATATATATATATATATATAGTAGTATATATATATATATATATATATATATATATATATATATATATATTAGTTATAGTATATATATATATGTGTATATATATATTTTATATATATATATATATATATATATATATATATATATATATATATATATATATATATATATATATATATATATATATATATATATATATATATATAAATATATATAAAATATATCGGTATATATATATATATATATATATATATATATATATATATATATATATATATATATATATATATATATATATATATATATATATATATATATATATGCTGTAAAAATGTGTGGGTGTATGCTTTTTTGTTATGTAAAATCTCCCCCTCAATGTGAACAGAACAGAACAATGACAATGTCAACGTACTAATATATATAACCTTTTTCCGAATTTGTGGAGGCTGGGGAAAGGTTGGTGGGGTGCAAAAGAGTTGGGTCCATGTCCAGCACTCTGGTAAATTAGGTATATATATATATATATATATATATATATATATATATATATATATATATATATATATATCTATATTTATATATATATATATATATATATATATATATATATATATATATATATATATATATATATATATATATATATATATATATATATATATATATAATTATAATTATAGATGCTACCCTTGTATTTGATGTTGAATTGATAGAAATAGGTGATGCACCACCAGTTGTAAATGTGTTCAAACAAATTGATGCTGATCAAGATTCACACCTTTCTAAAGAAGAGGTAAGATGTTTGTTGCTTTTGCATTTTAAATAAGTTATCTAAGTAAATACTTAAGACTGAATTTAATTCATAGGCAACTAATATTTAAAAAAAAATTATTTTAAAGGTGAAAGTAATAAAGGTAATGAAGTTCAAGTAAAATATTCTTTAAATATTTTTTTTTTTTTTTTTTTTGTAAATTTTACCCCAATTATGAATAATTTTCGATATATGAGAGGTTCATAAGCAAAAAGTTGTTAGTGATTGTTGTAACAAGCTGTGATAAGTGTGGTGAGGGGCAAATCAAGTGTCAGACTATTTTTAGTTAAAGTGATATAATGATCTGTTTGCTTCATGCTGCTAGTTTTAATTTATTTCCCTGTAGTTTTCCGAACAAAGCCAAATTTTAAACTTATTTTTTTTAAATGAGCTTTGTTACTTGCCACCCTTTATTTATCTCCCTTCATATATATATATATATATATATGTATATATATATATATATATATATGGAGAAGAAGAATTATAGCATAGTATATATATATATATAGTATATATATATATATATATATATATATATATATATATTAAATCATTGGTGGATGTAAAGGGACTAAGTCTCTGGTGCACTAGGGTCTTTACATGAGGGGTGCATGTTGTTACCTGTGTCAATGTAGAGTAATGAGAGACTATACCTGGAATAAGAGGTATAGGATCTAAAAGTTCATTGTGTTCAGATGGACAATCTTAGGGCTTGTTAGGTGTGAAAAGAATTAATCAAATGAGGAATGAACGTATTAGAGTTATGGTGTGAAGAAAGGGGTAAATATATAAATAAACAAAGTACGTTGAGATGGTTTGGTCAAGGAAAGGATGAAAATGACAGTCGGTTGGTTAAGTGGATGTATAGTGGTGAGTGTAGCTGGGAATCGACCGGTTGGGGAGAGAACAAAGAAAAGTGGATTGAGTCAGTAAACGAATGTCTGGATGAGAGAAATGTGAGTTTGCAGGGGGGCGAGAATAAAGTGCATCATAGGGAGTGAATGGTGGGTTTTGTGAGGGGGTATGGTTGTGGCCCACCTAGGCCAGGGATGAACCCTACACTTGACGATATGCCATAGTGTGGGTCCGTCGCAGTCCCGTGAAGCTCTAGGGTGGATTTTCTCGGACTGTGACGAGTTCTCACTCAATAGGTACAGAGGGAGTGGTAAGGCTGGCTTTCTTTTCTTCGACTTGTGTCATGTTCTACCACTATGGCTGTCACGGCCTTACCCCTAGTCTTGAAAAAAAGGATGATTATATATATATATATATATATATATATATATATATATATATATATATATATATTTTTATATATATATATAGAGAAATATATATATATATATATATATATATATATATATATATATATATATATATATATATATATATATATATATATATATATATATATATATATATTCTGTTTATTTGTTTGTTTTTTCGTTGTGATTGTGTTTATGAAATTACAGATTTGTGCAGGCCGTGGGTTTTCTATTGATTTTACCTAACTTAATCAACCAGCATCTGTGGCTTAAACTCTAACTTTGAATCCGTGGAATACCACTTCTCTGAATCTTATTTTAACCTTTTGCTGTTGTCTAAGACCCAGATAGCTAAGAATTCATCCTTGAACTCATTTAACATATTCAACTATAACTGACATCATAATTGCCGTCTAAAGGGGTGGTGTATGTGCCTATGTAAACATTAACACTCCTTCTCAAAAATCTCGAATCTCCTAGCTTCTATCTTCTATGGCTTAAAATCTTTCTTCCTTCTACAACAATAATCTTGTGCTTCAACTATTGTACTAACAAAAAAGATTTTCATGCCTTGTTTGAGTTCCTGACTACTACTACTCACCAGACTTATAGCTACTCATCCAAATACTTATTTCTTCTATTTAGAGGATTTCAATTTACACAACACTGAATGGTTGGGGTCCTCTCATACTGATCCAGGAAGGGAAGAGGCTGAATCATTCAGTTTCTCAATTAAGAAACCTAAACACATTCTGGATAGTCCCAATCAATTCTTGAACACACTTGACCTATGTTTCAACACTAGTTTTCTCTATAAATATAAAAATTTCGCTCCTATCGGTAAATTAATCCCTGCTATCTCTTTAATTATGAACACTCCTTCCAAACAGCTCCATACAGCCCAAAGCATATCTTCTGGCACTGTAAGCGGGCCAATTGGAGAGCTTTGCATCGCTTCTGTGCTAACTATAACTGGAGTTACTGGTTTGACTCTGCAGACACTTAGGCTTTTGCCAGTAAGGTAGGAGCTGTAATCGTTGAAGGGATGAGTGGGTTCATTCCTTCTTCAATTAAATATTTCTCATAATCCATGGTTCAATCATGCTTATTCGCATGCTATTCAGACTAGAGACTGCATATCTGGAGTGTAAAATTTCTCGTCTTCCATCACTCGCGCTTATTTTCATTCAGCTCAGAATCCTTGCAGAGATGCTCTTTGATGAGCAAAGCTGACTTTCTTAGAACGAAAGTGCTCAGACCACCTTGGTTCTACTGACAAATTTTTCTGGTCTCCCCAAAAATATCTCAAAACAACCTCTGTAATAAATCTGCCTTTACTCCTCTTCTTATTCGATCTGATGGAACTGTTACTAATACTCCAACTAAAAAGGCCATTCTCTTTGGCCTTTTGTTTTCTTCCAATTCAACCCTGGATGACTTTGGCAATCCTCTTCCCCCTCCTCCTCCTCTCAGGTGTCCTATGCCTTGTGATTACATTTGATGAGGTGCCTGGACCCTGAAATCATTGAATGTTTGGAAGGCCAATGGCATTCCTCCCAGAGTTTTGAGAGAGTGTGCTTCTGAACTGGTGCTACCCCTCATTCAATTATATTCCAAGGTAACCACTCTAATCTTTCTAACTATCGCCCTACAGCTCTCCCTTTATTCTATCTAAGATCTTTGAAACCTTTCTCAACTCTCATTTCCTTCTTTCAGATGACCAGTTTGACTTAAAGTGCTCGAGGTCTACTGGTGATATGGTTTCCTATCTAACTGAAATATGGTTTTCTGCCCTTAGGGACTATGTTTGGTGGTGCTTGACATATCTAAAGCATTTGAATGGGTATGGCACCCGTCATTACTTTCCAAGCTCCCCTCCTTTGGGTTTCCTCCTCCTCTTTGCTTGCTTATGTCTAGCTTTCTTTCAAATCATTCAACATTGGCTGTTGTTGATGTAATGACTTCTTCCATCCCTGAGAATAAGGGTGTTCCTCAATATTTTGTCTTATCTCTTACCCTTACTCTATTCCTTCCTTTTGACTTACGTCATGTTCGTCTACTCAGCTATTGTTTCTGGTGCATATTGCACTCTCTACTCCATCTGGGGACATGTGGGGAGGATATATATATATATATATAGCAGCAGGCAGGGCAGTATATATATATATATATAAAAGAAAGAGTATATATATATATATATATATAAAGATATATATATAGAAGCAGCATATTATATATATATATATATATATATATATATATATATATATAAAAATCATTAGTTTTTACATTGTCAATAATAAATAGGGATGATGTGCTCATTATCCAAGAATACAAATGTGGGTTACATTTGTAAAACATAAAAGCTGCAAAATTGATTTTTTTTACCGAATTTTATTCATAATCCTCTGATTGGTTACATTTGCTGATTATATAGCAGCAGCAGCAGCAGCAGCATATCATCACATTTTCTATAGCAGCATATGTATATAGTTGAGTATATATATATATATATATATATATATATATATATATATATATATATATATATATATATATATATATATATATATAAAATCATCAGTTGTCCCTTGTTTACCCAGAACTGAGTAGGATGCAGTATACACCCGCCAGAAATATGAGGGGGCATGTATGAGCATTTCTAGGGTCATGGGGCCAGTTGTAGCAGGATCCCAACCAGTTATCACTGTCCTTTTTAGTTATTACTCTTACGACACACACATGTTGTGTGTTATTGAAATTCTTTCTCCCCACATGGATTATATATATATATATATATATATTAAAGTTGGTTAAGGTAGTTATATATATATATATATATATATATATATATATATATATATATATATATATATATATATATATATATATATATATATATATATATATATTTATATATATATTTGCTTTCAAATTCTGGCTTACCTTCCTTTTTCAGTGGCGACACCGCTTTTTTTTAGATATGTGATGTCCCTAGATTGCTCTGGGACGATAGTTAGGAGGATACACAAGCTCTCTCTCTCTCTCTCTCTCTCTCTCTCTCTCTCTCTCTCTCTCTCTCTCTCTCTCTCTCTTCTGTCTCTCTCTCTCTCTCTCTCTCTCTCTCTCTCTCTCTGTCTCTCTCTCTCTCTCTCTCTCTCTCTCTCTCTCTCTCTCTCTCTCTCTCTCTCTCTCTCTCTCTCTCTCTCTCTCTCTCTCTGTCTCTCTCTCTCTCTCTCTCTCTCTCTCTCTCTCTCTCTCTCTCTCTCTCTCTCTCTCTCTCTCTCTCTCTCTCTCTCTCTCTCTCTCTCTCTCTCTCTCTCTCTCTCTCTCTCTCTCTCTCTCTCTCTCTCTCTCTCTCTCTCTCTCTCTCTCTCTCTCTCTCTCTCTCTCTCTCTCTCTCTCTCTCTCTCTCTCTCTCTCTCTTCTCTCTCTCTCTCTCTCTCTCTCTCTCTCTCTCTCTCTCTCTCTCTCTCTCTCTCTCTCTCTCTCTCTCTCTCTCTCTCTCTCTCTCTCTCTCTCTCTCTCTCTCTCTCTCTCTCTCTCTCTCTCTCTCTCTCTCTCTCTCTCTCTCTCTCTCTCTCTCTCTCTCTCTCTCTCAAACTAATACTCTCTCTTTTACTTACTGATATTCAAAATGTGTTTGACCCAGTTCTCCTATATATATATATATATATGTTATATATATAAAAAGAAAGAAGACATATAGCATAAAGAGCATATATATATATATATATATATGAGCAGCAGTTATATATATATATAGCATATATATTATATATATATATATATATATATATATATATATATATATATATATATATATATATATATATATATATATATAATTCAAAGAAAGTTGTCTTGAAGGTTGCATTTACGATACAATTCTTATCAGGACTTCAAGTGTTCCTTCTTAAGTTGCTTGATCATGATTTAAAATTTAATTCTGTTAACAAATTTAGTAAAATACTGATCAAAATAAAAGCGATGAACTGCCATTTGGCATTTGCCCGGATTATCATCATCATTTGATTGAACGTTTATTCAGATTTTTTCTTACAAATTTCAAGACATTTGCATGAATAAACATTACTACTTTTTTTTTTTTCATTTTCAATTACGAGTATGAAAGATATTTTTTGGTAAAAATTTCCCAGACTGCTCGCAATTTATTTTTTTGTCTCCTACTGCAAGTACTTATATTTGACTTCTGACTCTGCATCCCATGTCTTCATAGTCCAGTGGTTGCGTAAGATTTTCGACTACTAAAAATAGGAAATTTATTCCTATATCTTTCTAAACAGAATCATGTGAATTAATTTTTTATTTGTTTGACATTATTAATTTCTTTTATTAAAATATTTGTTTTGCGTGAGAATATTTAGGCTAAATATTAGTTAAATATATTTAAATAGGCCTAATCATTTATTTTCCCTAATACACTTCCAGTATATAATTTACTTAATAAGGAAAAATATAAGATTATTATCACAAGTATTCAATTTATGCTTCATAAACTTGAAACAGAAAGTCATTAAAAAGTAAAACTATTTTCAACCCGCTTCACTTTTATGATTGTTCACATGGTTTTTGACACAGGCCATAATGAAATTAAGTGAGAACATTGAACTCTTTGTAATATGACATATGTCCTTTCAAGGATTTTTAAATTCATTTAAAATAGTTACAAAGGATAGAATATAATGATTGATGTGAAGTAAATGAAGGTCCTGTTCCATATCCCCCATTAAGGATGTTTTGCTTTGATATATGGATCATCAAATTTGAAAATATGCATTTCAAATTGCAGATAATTTATATTCGCCAATGACATTAGATCATCACTTTTAGATTTTATGACGTCATTGTTTTAGTTTTAACGGTTGATTGACTTTTTTTTTATATATATTTAAAAAAAATACTTGTATTTTTTTTAAAATCTTTAAAAAAAAATCAAAGGCCTGGCTACAACCGTTAAAACTAAAACAATGACGTTATAAAATCTAAAAGTGATCTAATGTCATTGGCGAATATAAATAAATTATCTGCCATTTAAAATGCATATTTTTGATGAAATGCAAGAAATTTAATTTATACAAAAACTTATTAAAAAGTAGATATATTATGACAATTAAATACTTAAGCCGTAAAAGTTCCTGAATGTTATAAAATTGAAGCTATATACGTATTTAAAAAAATGTGGGTGGATTCAAAATCTAAATTCTTTAGCTATTAACATACTAGAATGGGCATGAAATTATTGTTCAATTAGAAAATATAGATATTTAGTAGGAGGAGCTCTTGAATTCACCTTAAGTTTTGATATAAGAAATGAAAGAAAATATAAAATGGTAATTTTTAATTATTAATTGAAATTTAAAGGTTGTAGTCAGAGTAGGTACATTTTCATCGACTCTAGCGGCACTAAACATTTTATGTTTTTTAGTACAGTTCGAGTCATCAGTAATTTAAATATGTGAAATAATTATTTATAATCTATCATTTATATTTATTATTTAAATCTATTATTTATGATAGATTTTAATTTATAGTTGTAGATTGAGCGAAGAACTAATTATTGTAATTTATTTGTTATAGGTTTTAGAATACATTCAAAAGCAGCTTCCTGCTGAAGAAATCGAGAATGGCGAGGATCCACATAAAATCACTGAAGAAATTTTCCATCATGAAGACAAAGATCGTGATGGCTTGATTTCTCATGAAGAATTCTCAGGACCGAAACACGACGAACTTTAATTTTATTGTAAAATTTAATAGTACAATAATGTTCAAAATTATACTTTATTGAGATGGAAGTTATTGGTTTTTAGATAAAATACATACGAAATGTTATTTATTTGCATAAATTTTAAAATTTCTTTATATTTTGAAATTGTTTTTAAAGATTTACCATAATTCATAAATGTATTTTAAGCACTTTTTTTTCTTAATAAGTAACTATACAGATATATGTTAAACTAGTCTTCCATCGGTTTTATTTAGATCTATAGATTTTAGTTTTGTTTTTAAAATTAACACTTAAAAATTTAATTGGAAAAGATTTTTTGACAAAATTGAAATATTTTTTACAACTATTTTTATACTAAACAAAAGAAAAAAAAAGAAACAAATGGCTGTGCACTTAAATCTTAATTGTATAAATGCCTGTTGTTATGATTCCAATGAGGAATGAGAGTAATTCTTAACTCATACGTACTACAACTTGACAACTTCGTAACCATAAAACAGTTAATTTGGGGATAGTCACGAATTTTTATGAAAACACTTGATTGAACTCAGATTGACCAAAAAACTGAAATTGGTTTCGACGTAGGCCGTCTTGAGTTACATCAAACGTTTCTATATAAATTTATAACCGTCCATTACTTTACCATCTTTTTGTGGTTACGCTTTTGTAAGTTGTGGTACGTATGAGTTAAACCTAAGTAGCACTGGTTTTTCATGAACGTTTGGGCATTACTTACGCCTCATTAACATATTTCTTATGATAGTTTTAGTAAAATCTTTTTATACATTCCAACGAATATTGATTAGTCTTTTGTAATTTTTTTTCTATCTGAGACTCACGTGGTTTTTTTGTTAATCCATAAAAGTTTACAACTAACATATGTTTCTTGTGCCTTTTACAATATTTAACAGCTACAGAGACTTTTAATTAAGAATGCTTTAGTCTAGTTTTAGATATATTTATAGTGGTGTGTCTGCTTGCACTATTATGGTAATGAAAATTAAGTTCCAAAGGTATATTTCAAAATATAATTAAAAATTAATTAATTTTTTTTTTGGTTTTGTATTGTATTGTATTGTGAAACCACACTGTTAAGACATTTTGTCATGGATAAGGGGTGCCGCAGGAAAGCGTGCTGAGTGTGTTGCTTTTTGCAATAGATTTCAATAGAGTAGTCTATACCATCCCGAACTCTGTCCACTGCCAGATTTATGTTGACGATCTTGCTTTGTCCATGTATGGTGTGTCAACTTCAGCTGGCTATCGACCGTTTTTCTTCCCAGTGTTCTTCACGACTTTACATTCTCCACATCGAAAACTAAAGCCAGGCTTCTCAGGAAATATCCTCGTCGAAGAGGTCTAATACAATCGATTCCTATATTACACCTCTATAAATCCCCCCCCCCCCATGCGTGTGGAGCCGACGGTGAGGTTCTTGGGGTCTGTTACTCGATGAGCGCCTCGCGTACCTCTCACATTACTCACTATAAAGCTAGTTGCCGCCGTTTCTTGGATCTCTTACGGCACCTCACCTTTAAGACATTGGGTGATGACAGAAACGCCATGCTCCACCTTTACATCATAAGGTGGAGCATCATCTGTAGGCAGACCTTCCAGTCATACCTCCACCTTCTTGACCCAATTCAGACCAAAGGTATGAGGATTGAAACAGGATCTTATCGTTCCTCACCGAGGGAGAGCCTGGAGGTGGAGGCAAAGGTGATGCCTCTGTCCTCGCAGAGGAAACTGCTCATGTGCTCCTTATTCAGGTTCCTAATTCATCGGCATTGACCTCTCTAATAGAGCGAGTCCATCACAATCTTTCATATTGGCCATTTGGTGGGGTTACTACCATCTTATCTTTCCTCGACCTTTCTCAACGAGCGGTCATGCAATATGTTTTTAACTCTACCTACTCAAAGTGGTTTATACTCTTGTTGTTTGCATTGGGATTCAATCTTTAACAAAGGTTCAGTTGAGGGATTCCTTTATACCTTGAGGAAATCTATAATGATTCGATAGCAATTTCCACTGATGGTTCCAAGACGGAAGAAGGGGTTGGAGTATCGATGTATCCCACATCCTTCCACCCTATTAGTCTGTTTTCGCGGTTGAACTGAGCGGTGTCTATGGCGGTGAACAGAATCCATATCATCACACCAGAGGGTAGCTACCATCTTTTTCGATTCTTGAATTGTTCTCTAGGCGTTACTTGACAAGAAATCCTTTGGTTTCTGCTATTCAAAGATTCCTCTGTTCTCTGCATTGTGAAGCAGCAGAGTATTGTTCCTGAAAACGTAAAAGCCGATAGGGAGGCCAAACCCGCGGCAAGTTTGGGTGTCGAATGCCCAGTACTTTCCTTCTATTGTACGACTGGGATACTTTCCAGCTACATATTTTTCCATCACTATACGTCAGGATTTCCTCTTTGGATAGCGTCAAACACATTATTGGACGGTCATCATCCTTTAGAGACTCCTCCTGGTCCTGACTTGATTGCATCTGGGTCATGCCAAACTCGCCCACGGTTTTCTTATGACGCGGATGGGTCCCCCGTCCTGCCCCCTTTGCTCCTCCAATTGCCCTGTTACGAGGATACGTCTGCCCTTGAAAGCAAGGTTTTCCCTGATGTGCTCACAATACCTCTCCAGCATCACCTTCCACAAATCTTAAACGAATCTTCTCACTTTTGTAGTGACTGAGTTTTTGCCTCCCTGTTGGAAATACATTTTCTGTAATATCTAACTTTTTCAATACTGTTCATGTGTCGTTTGGTTTAGGGACTTCCCCCTGTTATTATTACACTGACGCAGTATAGCCACATTACTGTGTGCTGTGATAGTCCATTTTTATATACTCGAAAAAAATATTTTTATTATTACACAGACGTTGACTCTTTGTCTTTCAACCGAGAGGTCGCGATTTCAATCCCCAGCGTAGCGGTGTAGATTTCATCTTTCTGGGGGCATGAAACATTATTTGGCCATGTACACTTGGTGGCGTCAGATTGAAGGATGGCCGGTCTCAAAGCACGATTTCCTACCAGTCCTGTGCTGACCCAGAATAGGAATTTAATTTATTTTATTATTATTATTATTATTATTATTATTATTATTATTATTATTATTTCTTTATTAAGAAGTAAAAAAATTTAGGAGTGAGGAATGAGATATCTCATCAGTAAAGTATTCATATTAATTAAAAAATGAACATGACAAAGAAAGAAAATTGAAATTCATGTCGTATAAACTATTAAAACCTAGAATTGAAAGCAGATATTTTGTCTATTAATATATATATATATATATATATATATATATAATATAATAATATATATATTATATATAATATATATATATATATGATATATATAAAATATAATTATATATATATTAATATATATAATATATATATATAGAAAAAAGTAATTTAATTTTAAGAAATAATAAATGAAATAATATGATAAAAAATGTATTATAAGTATTAAATATATAGATATATTAATATATATATAGTATATATATAGATATATATATATCTATATGTTAAATAGTTATATCTCTATATATATATATATAATATATTACTATAATATATATAATATACTATATATAATATATATATATATATATTATTTATATAAGAATATATATATTATATATAGATGTATATATATAGCAGTAATATATATATATATTATATATAGTATGATATATATATGTTTCTATTATAACATATATTATATAATATATATTATAATATATAACTGATATATTATATATATACTGTATATATATATATATAGAGGATATATAGGGTATATATATTAGTATATTATATATATATTTATATATATATATTATTAAAAAATAATAATTTTTATTTAATTTTATTATTGTATATATATATTATCTATCATATATATAGTATTATATATAATATTTAGTATATACTTGTATATATGTATATATTATATATAATATATATATTTTTAATTTTTTTTTTTGAACCATTCTACAGGGACCCATCCACTTCCCAGAAAGAAAGATGACCACAACTGGTTTAATAACCAACTCTATGGGTGGGTCCTTGGCTGTAGTTATACATATTTGCATGTCAACGAAAAAATTTAAGATGAGGGCGGAAATTAATATTTCAGTAATAATAATAAATAGAAAATAGAAAGAAATATAAAAATATCCATTCAATATAAATAGTCTTAATCATATAGTTATAAAAAAGTAACTCATGATAGAGTTACTGCTAAAGTGGGAGAGATTCAGATAAGTGTGGTGATAACCTTCTTTAGAGGGTGTATGGACTGAAAGTAGGGAAAGTGACTGAGCGGCGAATGAATTGGTCCAGTTGAGTGAGGGAGCAATCAATAAGATATGGGCGAAACAGATAGTATATGGAGATATTGAGCGGACGGGCAAAATTTGCAGATGGGGAGGTCCATCTGCTTAAATAGAGTGAAAATTGCTGGCAGTGATATTGGTGTGGCCTGATACATGAGTGCTTGCTTAGTACTCACCTCGTTAGGAAAACTCCGTTCGTCGATGTGGTATGAGACCACTCACCAAATAATCGGCTTTTATAGTTATAAGTTATCGCTCCCCGCTGATTAAATTAGCCCAGCACTCTGCCAATAAGATCGAAAACCTTGTCGTGAGAGCGAGGATAGTAACTACAAGTTGTTTGTGTATGGCCATTGTCGAAGGGCAATCCGGGAGGTACTGGAACAGCTCCGAAAAGAAGAGGAGGCCATTTTGGCCTTTCTATCGGCGATTTTATTGTCGTTACCATTTACCCCTACATGAGAGGGGTACAACATAGATTGATTTTTTTTCTTACGAGAGTGGAGCAACCGAAAAGAATATGCTGTACAGCGGATACCATTGTTTTTAGAATAAGGGGGTTTAAGCGCTTGAGGGCGCTTGAGCTAATCTGAAATGATATAAGAGTGGTCTTGGTTAAAGGAATAGAATTCGAGAAAGGACAATTATTATAGCCTTTCTAATTCTGCATTAAAATTTGAAGCATGAGGGGAGGGTATGCGAGAGGTTGCGTCAGGAAAGACAGCAAAAGCACCCACACTATCCCCTGTTTTTTTAGAGCCGTCAGTAATAACGTACGAAAGTAAATTTACCTCGAACGTTCGGAATGAGACGGAATGATGCCTTGAAACAAGCGCATGGTGGCTAGTGTTTGGAGAGAGAGGTCAGGACCAGGAAAATGTTGGGTGCGGGGAATAGACAAGGTGTTTACCCTCGTCATAAGAGAAAGACAGCACCTTTTGCAAGGGAGTTGAAAAATTTAAGGATGTTATAAAACTGTGGTTTGCAATAAGATGACCAGTAATTAGATTCTGAGTTATCTTCTTGCAGAATCGCGTTGTCAAAGCAGATGGTATTGGGATTTCAAAGGCGAAGGGATAACTTGGGCACAAGTGGATATAATTTAACCTTCGAAGAAAAAGAATGACATCACATTAGATTTCAAACTGCAAGGCTCACCCAGGTGAGGACGAATCGGAAGGCTCACAGTGGAGATACGGGATCTTCTCGTTTTGGATAGGATCCATAGATGTGAAGTAGAGTTGGGGAAGGCACTGACCATTACTACGACTCACAGCCGTAATCCAATTTAGATCGGATTAGAGCGATGTAAAGGCGTAAAAAGGACTTTAAAGATCAACACCCCAGAATTTGAGACGAAATGACGTAATTAGATCAAGCACGGCGGATGTCTAAGTCGTATTTAGTAGTTCAATCGTGCTGCGGATGTTCAGTGGGTGGTCATCTAGAAATGAGCACCTAGAAATATTGACTTGTGATGTACAGGAATGTGCGGAACAACGTTTTAAGGTTAGGTTTCGCAGGGCAAGAGTGTGGCAGTTCTTCGATTCCCTTTTTCTTAAAAAGTATTGCTGAGATTTTGTGGGTGAGAAATGGAAGCCACCATGGAAATTACCTCATTGTGAAATATTATCCTCAATAGCTAGTTGAAGGTTGTGACCATTCAAGGAATGACAGCCGGGGACCGGCAATATTATAAGGCAAAGTCAGTCAAACGTGGAGAGAAAAAATATGACGCGTTTGCTTGGACAGATGAGTTAACGATTCATTGAAATCGATAGCAATAGTAATACATTTAGAACACTTCCTGCGGAAAACCACCTTCTACCAGAGTAAAGTTGGGAGACTTAATGGTTTGTGTTAAAAAAAAGGTATGGCGTGATAGAACAGAAAAGCACCGAACCTGGATGGATCTATTTGACAAAAGGTATTTAATAAAAAGAGGGAGCTCTCCACGGAAACCGAGCGAATGAAGTTTAAGGAGAACCTCAGTTCTCCAAGTTTTGTCATAAGCCTTTTCAAGGTCAAAAAACACACCAAGAATCATCTCATCAGTTAATTGAGATGGCTTCGTCCCGGATGTCAGGATCCAGTTTTAACAAGGGATTTGCGGTACGTTGAACGATTTTTGACGGAACCAAACTGGAAGTTTTGAAAAAGCCTGGCGACCTTCCAGAACAGGGAGAAGGCGGCCTAAAACAATTTTCTCCATTAATTTACAAGTATGACAGATTCGCCAACTTCGGATCTTTCCCAGGTTTGGGAATATGGATTACAAAAGCTGTAGCCCAAATAAATGGAAGAAAAGATCAGATCCATATCCTGTAATACAGATCCAGAAAAAAGCTGATGCAGAAGGGTGAATTTTACGCAGCATTATGTAAGAAAGCATGTCTGGGCCAAGAGCACCGTCTTTGCTATTATTTGCTAGTGCAGTTTGATACTCGGTAAGTGTAAGAAGACGGTTACAGGTATGATCTTTCCCCTTTCGCTGTTGAAAAGTATAGCGATGCAGTGAGAAAGAAAGAGTGAACGATATAGCAAAAGAGAGTGAAAAAGAGCAATAGAGTAACAAATATAGCAAGGAAGTAATGGCATCTTGCAATTGCTGGCGTATGTTTAATGCTGGATCAGAGATCGTATCGGTTATATCAGGCCCGTAACGAAGGACTGTGGGTGAAGAATTTTTGGAGTGACAAGATATTTTCTGTGTAACCTTTCACATTAAAGAAAGGGGAGTTGTGGAGTACGGTCTTAGAGTGTTTATAACGATCGAAGTTATAAGTTCGTGAAATATTTGTTTGGCGTGTTTGACATTAATATCGGCGAGATCCCACAGCAAGCATGCTTAAAATAATTATAGTTTAGGAAAACATAATACAATTACCGATGTATAAGTGTTTTCTTCTCCCGGTTAGCTTGTGCACACTCTTGGAACCATCAAAGGGTTACCGAACGCCTACCTGCGGAAGATTGCGGAATACAATTGCTTCCGTTGCTGTGATTGATTAATTTTGTTTGTGGAAAAATTAAAGACATTCTATCACAATAGCTCAGAAATCGACTTATTGAAGGGAAGTCTGGATAGCTTTTGGCCTGCAGTGAATAAGGAGCCCACTTATGACTCGAGTCTCGTCAGTAACGCCATGGCAGCTGGATAATGGGTTTTTAACATATTGGCCCGGCTCAGTGCAAGGTTCAGTTAAGCTACTGCGGTAATTTTCACTGCTGTATAAATAATCGAAATAAAGCGAGAGACCAGCAGACTATAGTTAAGTATTATATATCATAGGTAGTGAGAATCACGTAACCGTAGTAGCTTAGTATATAGTATATATAATATATATATATATATATATATATATTATATATATATAGTAAGATACCTCACGTAAAGAAGAAAAATATAGTGTATATAGTATAATAATTGCGGTAGCGGTAGTATATAGTATATGATGTATACTATATATAATATTATATATATATATACTGTGATGTAAACATTGCGAAGCTCAAAAAGAGATGAGGGCTGAAGAAAATTGATGAATATGAGGAAATTGACACACACACAGCAGCAAACAACACATAATATATATGTTATATATAGATATGTATATTTTATATATATACGATATGGCTATATATATAATATATATAATAGATATTAAATAGATATTATAATACTAATATTGAATAGTTATATATATATATATATATACTATATATAGATATATAATATATAGATATATATATATATATATAGTGAAACTAAAGAAGTTACCCGCATGAGTATCTATGCGAAAAACTAAGACAATACAAAGAGAAACTGACTAACATATATGTAATTAGGCGTATGAAATTCGTATGGAAAATGAAAAAAAAAATATACTTGTTTTATATTTTTTTTTCTATAATCTCCAAAACTACGATAGGTACAGAAAACTAATAAAATATTAGAATCAGCGTATGAAAAAATATGTATTGAAAAAAGAGGTTGTTTTTTTTTATCTTAGAAAGGAATACTCCAGGGTAAACCGCAAAGATGCAAAGAGTCGGGTCTCTCGGCCTCCTGGGAGACGACGGGGTTGGAATCTATTTCCCCCCCCCCCCTCCGGGGAGTCTCCGGACGAACCCCCGTTCTTTGGTATTGGGTGTCGCGGGGGTTCCTGCGCGGCGCCCTAGCCTACGGGTATCGGAAAAACCCACCCTCATGTCCCACCGTCGGCTCACGACCCCCTAAAAAATGTTATACGGCTGATTCCATATATGTTCATAGGTTTTCGTTTCACCATCGTAGGTTTGTGGAATGGTATATCACACAACAAATAAAAAATATACATAAAATTTTTTGTCCTTCATTTTCCAGTATACAAATTTCATACGCTGGATTCCATATATGTTATTACAGTTTTTCTTGTACCAATCCTTCAGTTTTCAATAGATATTACATGCGAGGTAACTCTTATCAGTGTTGGCTCTATATATATATTAATCACTCTACATATTATATAGATTTTTAAGGGTCTAATATATATATATATTTCATAAGTATACTATATATATATATTTATCATTATACCTCACCTAATTGATATATATTGGCTCATATAGTAATAGTGCTGGTAATTATATATCTTAGTCTATAGGAGATTAGCTATAATACTTACATACATACTATAAATTAAATGTAATATATAGTTTAAATATTATTATACTATATTTGAATGTGCAGTGTATATTTTTCTGAAAAAATTTTCGAAGTTTGCAAAAAAAATTTCTAAGTCAGAAAAGTTAAGTTTAAGTAAGTTTTTATTAAAGAAAATGTGTTTAGTGGCAAGCTTCTGGGCATAATTCCGAGTAAAGCTTATCAAAGAAAATGTTCTCTTTAAAAAGAGGGAGCTTACTCAAGTTATTGTCTTTTTATGAACTTTAACAACTTGTGAATCGAAATACTTTCGTTTCATTCCGCCCAAAAAAATATTCTTCGCACGCAAAAAAATATTACCTTTCATTGATACTATTTCTTTTCCGATGCTATTGAGTATATATATATATACTAAAGCCAATATAATCACACTTACTATATTTTAACCTCATACGCTAATAATTTACTTAAAAGTTGAGATATATTTTATATGATAATTTTTAACGTTTATGATGTGATATGATTTTATTAATATATAAAAGGAAATTATTGATAACTGTCGAGTGACTCCAGGAATGTTTCGGAAATAAAATTCTATATAATTATTTTAAATATGATATTATAATTATGAATAATAATTATATATTTTTACAAAATAATATTATAATACAATAAATATTTAAACTCTACATTTAATCCAGTTGATTTATTTTACGTTAATTCTTAATTTATTGAAATTTCCTTGAAGAAACATAAATACATGACATAAATGTTTACCTTCGGTCTGACTTCGGATAATGGGAAATTTCGAAACAGTGCCTGTAGTCTCAAAATTTTATATACAACCATGTAAGCACCTGGCACTAATCTGGCCTAACTTCAGGTACGTCGAGTGTCAGAAGGTTAGGATAGTGCAATAAGGTTACTATGGGGTAGACTAGTTAAATAAAGTTCTTTGCAATAAGCAGAACAATTAATATTGTTTTAAAAATTTAATGTATGATAATGGGATCATCAGTTAAAGATACAAAATCAAGTATTCAGCAATATGATGCTAAAGTTTCAACTTCAGTTACAGGAGCAGAAGTTCGTGATGTTGATGGTGACTCCTCAGAAAGCGACGGAGAAACAGAACCTGCTAAATCCTTTCACCGCAGAATATCAACAAATAAAGAAATAAAATGTTCAGTAAGAAACCAATACTTTTTCGTAGTTTGGCTTATAAAGTAGCATAGATGAAGAAGTGGCATCTGATGTGAAAGAATGTATTCTCAATAGTTTAGGCACTATATGGTCAATATCAATTATATTGGTAATTTAATTTGTGTGGAGTGTGATGATTCTGTTACTGCTATTTATTGACAAGGGAAAGAGGCTTGGTAATTGTTACCCAGATTCTTTCCTCTCTTTGTATTATTTATCCATGTCAAAACTCATTTAATGTACACATATAATGCAATGGGGACATTGCAAAAAATGTGAAAAAAATGAGGCAAACAACAAAGCCACAACCTGAAATTTTGCAGTACTCTTCTACAAAGTTGTTAAAATATACCATAGAACTTTTCATTTTTGATCCCAATCAAATGGTTATGTAGGTGTTAACATCCAGGCCCCATCTAGTTCAGGATTATGACTATGTTTTAGTTAAGGTTATAACAGAAGAAAAAGAATCTGATGGATTTAACTTAACAAATTAACATAACCTGAATTAGGATGCCCTGAAAATGAGCATGAGGCCCGACTAATTTTTTGTCTTATAAAGGGAAAGGCCATTGGGAGATAACTTTATAAATCATTTTGAGAAGGTATTTGTAAGTTTTTTCCCGTAAGACTTAAATCATTTTGTTTTTTTAAGACTGTTTCCCATTATTTGTTAAATAGAGTAGATATTCTGTAAATTTTAATTTTATTTTTTTTATTTAAATAATAATAAGAAAATCCTATGATAAAATGCCAAACTTTGAGAGGGGGCTGTAACGTTTGTCTAAAGCGCAATTCTTTTTTTTTCATTATTCTTCCTATTATTATTTTTTAATAGAAGTATATCCTGGGATTTTTTATAAAATTGGAGTGACATCCTCTGCACTTACTATTCAACCTATTTGGTATGTGTTTAGTATGGAGAGTAACGAACCGATTTTGCAAATTTACTAAAATTATTTGTCCGTATAAAGATATATGTTAATATACTTCTTTTATGGGTATTAGGGAATTTACTTTTTGTTTTTAAGTATTACTCACTCAAATACTTTTTTCATGGTTGAGTAGCTAATACATATATATATATATATATACATATAATTATATACAGTACAGAACTAGTTTTAATATTATTAAATTATTATATTATATAATATGTTATATAATAATATATATATAAAAAGCTATATAATGATATATATATTTATAATAATATATATATAAAATATATACATGAATATATAATATATATATACCATATATATAATATATATATATATAATACACACTTATTATCATAATAATGTCCCAAATATATAATAAATCAGATCTATAATATATATATATATACACCAAAATCCAGACCCCACAATCACAGTACCACCAAACATCACACCAAAAAAGAAATAACAACAAAAATAACACACCAAAAAAAAATCAAAATAAACACAACACCACAACACACACAGCTAGCCCAAAAGATAAACCAACCAGCATAGATAATAACAACAAACAATAGTTAAAATATTATTTAATATATATATAGTGCAGTTACATAGAAGAAAAAACCAACTCAATATGTTACATAAAAAAAACCCCACTCTTGATATTCTCAAGATATAATAATATATGAGTCTTAGGGTCTCAGAAAAATTTGAGGTATTGCACCATATTAACGCATCTAGTATGAGAAGTATGCGAAAATAAATTGTTATCATATGGTATACGAAGTTTCATTTATTTAAAATTTATGTTGAAAATTGTGTTTGGAAATTTTTGAAAAAAATATTCAAAAATTTATTACAGAAATATTCCTCCGTAATTTGGACATATTCAAGCTATACAACTGCATTTTAGATACGTAGAAAAATAGCATGTATATTTTGGAAAATATTCCTACAAATCTTATACTAGATATCATTCCACACCAAATTTCATGAATTTTATATATGCAGCCCCTCCCCCTCACCCCCTACACCGGAGTTGAATTCAAAATAAAAAACCCACTGGGCACAAAAAAAAAAAAAAAAAAAAAAACCCCTAAATTAAATTCAAAATGTGCATGATTATATGCACGCTAATATAAACTCTCTAATCAACAATTGCTGATATGGTTGTTTTTTAGAATTGATCAGTACAAACCTCCCACTAGTATTCAAAAAGTCGGCTTTTCCCAAAAAAAGTTGGCAGTTAAAAAAAAAAAACTAATTTGTAAAAGAAAAAAACTATTTATTTTAAACTATATATATATATTTATTTACTTCCCGTATCTATATTATGTAATTCGGAAGGATAAGTATATAATAGTGATACATTACAATAGATACATATTGTGAATTGTTGCATATCTACTTATATATATATAATATATAATATATATATATATATAGTATTCAACACATTTTCGAGAGTAGTGCTATGAAGTGACATCATCAACGTCTGTCCCCGCATGTACTCATTTTCTAGTACCATTTTAGCAAACTAACTTTAGAAAGTCTGAACACCGCTGAACTAATATGTCATAAACCCTATGTTTTGAAGGATTAGGGAGTGATTGGCACATGGTTTATAATAGCATTGTGTATGAGACACATACTCACTCGGTGGTTAGATACCTCTGCCCCACTTGTTACTAATGCTTCTAGAGCAAGAACAATATGATATCGTATGTCACAAATATAACTAAATATAGTATTCAATTAGTATAAATTCAAATATGCTGGAATCGATTCCCAGGGTTTATGAATGATTAGTATTAGATTCCATGCGTTTAGTATTAGAAAATAGCACCCCTACCCCCTTTTCTAATGCACTTGTGCAACATTTTTGTTTCTGAGCAACAGAGCCGAGCTGGGGTGTTGGCTAGTATGTTTTGAGCTATGCAGAGTCATAGAATCGATTCCGGCTATTGCCGAGCGGATCGGATGAACCTTTGAAGTTTTAGAACGCATCAACACGGGTTTTGCTTGGCCGGCTTACCCTTTGTCATATTCAAGGAGGGGTGTAGGGGGTTTAAACCTATTCAATGAGGTGGTGTAAGATGCAAATCTATTCACAAGCTACCCTGATATCTTTGTTCAGTACAGAAATATCCTGATACAACACCAGTTACATCATCACAAAATCAGAACACAATTTAGGTAAAAATTATTTGAATTTTTCACATTAAATTTTACTTTTTTTTTTTTTTAATATTTTAATAATATTTTTCATTTATATGCTTAAAAATGATTTAACTGATATATGATGACATATTGTCGTATTAAAGGGATTTTAGAAAAAAAAAAATTCGTTACATAATTTTTTTTGGAAAATGTTTTTTTTGTTTTGATTTTTTATCTAAATTAAAGCAGAGAGAAACGGAGTTGAAATATTTTTATATAAGCTTTTAATACTATATCAATTAAGGATGGTGGAACGGAATTGCAAAGGCACTTGTTTATGAAATCTACTCGGCGTACTAGTGGGAGAGTGTGGGTGGAGGTTGAGGGTTTGGTTAAATCCTATGAGCATACTTTATATATATATATATATATATATATATATAATTATATATAATATATATATATAAGGTATAAATATATATATTATAATGATATATATAAGTATAATTGATATATACTATATAATATTAATATATATATATTCGTATATAGCTATATATTATATATATATATATAGTTATAATGATTATAATATTATTAATTAAGTAGTAATATATATTTATATAAGACAAAATATTGTATATAGTATAATATAATAGTAGGATAACCATAAACACTATAGTGGTCTGTGTTTTGAGTATCTGTGCGCTCAAATTACAGTTATTAATATAATTAGATATCTATGGGAAATAATAAAATCTACTGCAGAATAATTTTAAGGTTTCTTTTTACAGCAAATTAATTATGGTACTTTAAACATCCATCACTGTTAGTATTTTAGTATATATATTGGCATATGATTGAATAATTTAGAAAACTGCATTAAGTAATTTTTTATTTTAATATTTGTCAAAGGATTTTATTAAACTTTTGGCAATGAAGAGAGCTAGTTTTTATAAATTATTTTTCATTTAATAAAATTATAGCATTAATTTAATTATCTTTACATTATTTTTTGTTAGATGGTAATTATATTTTATTGAGTGAAAGAGAAGAATTATTATATGTAATGATTAATAATTATATGTAATGATTAATAGTTATGGAAAATGGAAAGATGTTTTTGGAAATGAATTTATGAAAATAGCTTCAAAAGAAGCTATATTTGAAATTTTTTAGAATCTGGTGGTAGGGCTGGCCATCTAGCTTGCCAGAGGTCATATCTGTATGATCATGGAAGCAAAACTTTAAAATAATAATTTCTCAAAACAAAAGATTTTAATTTTTCAATATTACTTTTCTAAACCAGGTATCTACAAAAGAAGGCTATTTGATGAAGCAAACATCTTCTTTTCAAAGATGGAGAAGAAGATATTTCAAACTGAAAGGCAGAAAGCTCTACTATGCAAAAGATACAAAGGTAAGGAATTTTAAAATTACCATAAAGTAAGGTAAGGAATTTTAAAATTACCATAAATTATAACAGCTAATAAAATATAAAGAGCACAAAACTCTTATTAGTTTACCAAGACTACGTTACCTAAGCTGCCAACCCCCTGGCTTGCTTGTCACATTAGCTACAGTCATTTTTAGATCTCAAGTAACAGATGTTCTTATGCAAATTAAAGAAAATTCTTTAAAAAAAAAATTGCAAGTTAAACTAAACTACAGTCACCAATATCTGATGAAAGCACATCATATATGGTAAGTGTTAGCTATTGAAATGTACTACTACTATTAAAGTCTCATGCAGTTTTCAGTTCTAAACACTAATTACAAATTGATTAGCAAACTAAGCTTGGGAAGATTAAATTTTATTAATATTTCATATCTTATAGTGAATAATATAGTGACACGAGTCCTTCGAACTACATGCTAATTTTTTTTTCTCGATTATGGTCTAGTATGAAATTTCTATTCTATCACGAGGATGATAAAAAATATTTTAAATCCTAATCCTTGTTAGAAATTTGCCTCTCCACAGAAGATATCACCAATTTCTTCAAATTTATCTAATACCTTAGTTTCCTAATCATTGATCATTCTTGTAGTTCTGCACTGAATTGCCTATACCATATCATTTTCCCTTCTTAAAGGCTCAAACTTGTGCACCATATTTTATTAGCCGCAAACTATAACTATTATATAAACTTGCTCATTTCTTCCATGCTCTTATGAATTTTTATAAGCAATATTATGGTTTATAATTTCTATCTTTTATTAGCTATATTTGTATCTAGCATCTAAACTTCACCCAAACACTTGATTACTACAAATAACTATACCCAAGCCTTTTTCTTTGTCAGCAGACTCTCTCCATTTCCCAGTCATATTATAATTAATATTCTGTTTGTTACTCATGTGAAGATCCTAACACTTTTTACTATTTAAATTCATTTGATGCTTTTCAGCCCAACCAAGTTGTTTAATGTTTATCTAAGTCATAATGAAGTTTCATACAATTCTCAAAATTTCCAAAAAATTTGGTCAATGTAATTACATCATCAAACTTGTAGGTCATACATTTTATTCCTAAAATGAAACAACTTCTTTTGATTGGGAACTGAAGTGGCCCTAGAACAAAGCCCTGAGGGCCAATGTATTTCAACAGCTCTCATGATGACGTATGACCAATCAGTACTTCACTCTTGTCATTTATCAGCTACTCCTTTTCATTGATGTTTGCATTAATTATATATATATATATATATATATATATTATATGTGATATATATATATATATATAGTATATAATTAATATATATATTATAGTATATATACTATATATATATATGTGATATAATATATATATATATATATCACTTATATATATATATTATATATATATAAAGGTATTATATATATATATATTAGTATATATATAACTATATAGTAACGCAGTCATGACCGGGGACGAGGCATGACATGTCAGTGGAGGCTCTGGTAGATCCACTCGTATGAGAGGAAGATATATCTGTCATATCAATATATTGCAACATTCAATGCGTAGAGTATCCTAACGACGTTCGCACTCACCATCCCGCACAGTACTATATATAGGTGAGTGTGTATATTAGTATATATATATATATATAAATATTATATTATATATACTAATATATATATATATATATAGTATTATAATTATATAATTTTTTTTTTTAAAAAAAAGACAACTATAATTGCCAGAATTTATTAACTGAGGTTCTGTATCAAAATACTAAGATGAATTTAGGTTTATAAGAGAAATTAGTTCCTATATAATTGTTGATACTAATTCAGTGAAGTAGTTTGTTGGTTTATAATTATATATAATATATATATTAAATATAATATATATATAGTGATATAATATATATAATATATGTGATATATATTATTATATATATATATATTATATATAATATATATATATATATATATATATAACCAGATTGTTATACCTCATCTCCACTCTGATATTCACTATCATTGCTCGAGGAATCACGGTGAGGTGTAGCACGATCCTGATGTTCGAGGCGGACTGAACACGTTTGAGAGATCGACTATGAGGTGCGTATATATTATAGTATATATATATATATAATATATATATATATATATACAATATAATATATATATATATAATATATATATATATACACTTGACCGATTGCTCGCCAGATCAGATACGGTCTACGGGTTTTACTAGAGGTTGAGATTTCAGGCTTAGCTTGGGGGTGCCGTGCGTAGGTTCCACACCCACAGCGAGGCTGATCAGAGTACAAAACCGGAATAGGCTGATCCATTTGGAACCCCTTGTATATAGGGGATGATCAGCCAATGAAAATTGGGAATCAGTAGATGAACCTAAGCTTGAAAGAGACAAGGAAACGTGAAACATAAAATTACCTGTGGGGGTATCGATATAATCTAAGAGTGACTTTCCATGAATCGAGAATAGCTAGAAAGGCCGTATGATGCAGCGTGTAAGATTACTAATTGTAGAGCTGACCAGATCCTGGTTAGTTACGACTAGAGGGCGTCGAGGACGTCGATAGCGGGTAAGGGATTACGGAAACGAGTACAAACTATGAAAAATACTATACTAGAACATGTAGAGTGCGGCGTTTCGCCACAGTTTGTGAATCGGCGTTGTAAACTAGCATAGACCTGTCTACATGTCATTTTAATATATATATTTATTATATAGAATAGGTTTGTGTGTTATAACAAATATCTAATAAATTATATTGAAGATTATAAATAAATTAAACTGCCGTGATTGAAAGTATAAGATAAACTGGATAGAACTGAGAGTGTACGGAGGTTGGTGTTTAACTAATAGCACGAACATGACTTAGATATATATTAGTATATAAATGATCATCAGGTGAGGATTAAGGGTGAGATAGTCAATATAAAGCGAATTTCAATCTAGATATAGATTATGAATACGAGATGTTGATTCATCCATATAGCTATTGTAGCGTTCCTAAAACAGTATAAGAAGTACGTCGCTTGAATCGATACGTGATTATAGTATATGAAGTGATAATCAATTGGTACGTTGAACTATAAGCATGAATTTAAATCAATTTTGTTGTTTACTTATGCGGCATTCATCACCATGTAACATTTTTGTCTACCACTCACACATCTTTTAATTTAGTTGTTCCTTCTAGTCTTCTTTAAAACGGAGCAGTCGTTTAAGAGGAGTTTATTTTATTACCAAAGTCTTTTATTCGATAGATATTCTATCTTATCTGAGCGTCTCTTGAACTCTACAACATCTATTCTCAGTACAAATATGTGCTTTATATTAGTACACAGTGTTAACTTTAAAGCTATTGTTGATTTATCTGTTCATAGTTTTATTAGACAATGTTGTTTTAAGAGGATACAATAATACTTAGCGATTGCTTAATAATTGATAATACCCGTTTTTCCAAATTGATTTTTTGAAATTTTGTCAGTAGATCTTGTTGACCATTATCGATCCGAGCAAAATAATTTTTTTTCTCTTTCAGATTATCTCCTTCTAAACATTAAATTTCTCTTACTTTTCACGCTTATCAAAGCTTTGCAGGAAGCTCTGAATAATAAAAAATTTTTTTACAGTTATTAATCATTTCGTTCTCACAAAGAGGAACGTCCAAAGAAACAGAAGATAATGTTAATAAAGACGAAGTCATAGTAGAATATGGAAGTATACATTTCTATTTATTTTATAATTAGACATTAGGATTAATTTCGTTTGCCTTAGGCATTTTGCTGGTGTTACATTTCAATCTAACACTTAAAAAAAATAAAAACACATTATTCATTTGCTAATGTGTATACCTAGCACGCAATAAAAAATATAATCAGAAATGTTATAAAAATGTTTGAACCTAACGTAATATAGACTCAATAGTATCGATACGGATACCGAAAGGCCATCCAACACGCTACTATATATATATATAAATTAACACTATACTAGGATATATATATATATATTATATATATATATATATAAATATATATAGTATATATATTTATATATATCTAATATATATTATATATATAATATTATATAATATATATATTATTTAATATATTATAATCTTATAGTATATATATACTAATAATCACCTATATATATATATATATATATATTATATATATATATTATATATATATATATATATATATCGGTATATATATATATTATATATATATATATAAAATATATAATATATTATATATATATAATATATAGTTTAAGATATATATATATCACATATAGTTATGCTAGTACTAGCTATACAATAGTATAAGATAACTACCAAGTACATAGACTAAGGATACTACTGCCGTTATACAATAATATATTTTGTTTTTTGTTGTGAAGTAAGAATAGGATTGATCTCTGTTACTATTAAAGAATATATTCTTAGTATAATTTTTGTTATTTGGTCTATTAAGATGAGTTTGTGAGCGATTCTCATTTTGTGATTTTTTTTTTTCTTTTTATTCTTTTTTTTTATTTTTTTATTAGTTTTTTTTTTTTGTTGCTTTGTGTGTGTATTTTAAATATTTCATTATTCTATCAGAATGTCATGATCCGTGAGAACCAAGGTCAGTCACTCTGTCCTACTACAAGGACAACACTCCATACAATAAATTTTTTATATTATCTTATAGTTAAGATAGTACTGATAACATTTTAGTTTACATTTATCACGTTCTATTACTTTTAGTATTATGGGCCAGAAGCTGAGGAGAAACGTCGTGTTCTTAATTAAAAGGTTTAATATTATATTTCTTTTGGGAAGTTTTAAAATAAACTCCTTAAATAAGTGGTTAGTAATATTTCTGATGATAGTATACTCACTAATATATTAAGGAAGAAATAGTATCTGTACATCTCTATAATAATGTAATACTTATAGATACGAATAGAGATAAATAGCTCCAATACTATAAAAGTTTTAGTTTTAAAAGACATTGCAGTTTTCATCATTAGTAAGTAAGAGTGGTACTGGCCTACTTCCATCATGATATTCGTCGTCGTGGCAGAAGATCTCAGTAAGCAAATGCTTTTATTATAATCATTGAAGAAAATCATTTAAATAATACCATTATCGAATCTCATCTATATTATATATTATTTATAATATATATATATTATATTATATATATATATATAAATATATATATATATCATATAATATATATATATATATACTATATATATATATATTATATATATATATATATATATAGTATATATATATTATATATATATATATAATATATATATATATTATATATACGTATATATATATATTACATATTTATTTATTATATATATATACTGATATATATTATATATATATATATATAATATAATATATATATATATATATATTACGTTATATTAATATATCATATATATATATACTATATATTAATATATTATATATATATATATATTATATATAATATATATATATCTATATATATATATATATTATATATAATTATATAATATATATATATATATATGTATTATATATATATATATAATATTAATATTATATATATATATATAATATATATATATATATATTATATATATATATTATATATAAATAATTAAAGTATTCCAATATTTTGAATTCCCTTGAGAGTTCCTAATCTTACTACCCCCCGAATAATACTAAGGAATCTTCAAGGCAAACATTGCATTTCTCAGGAATTGTTTTGTTCAATCAAACTAATAGAATTATAAATTGTTTGTATGTTTTATTTTATTTATTTTTATTTTATGCATTGCTTTAAAAAGTGTCTTATGTTTGGCAATTTACTTTTGACACATGTGCCTTACTATGCTTTCCACTTTCTAGATCTTATCTTCAATTGTATGCTGAAAAGTTTATTTCATATTCTGTCTGCCTATTATGTATTTATGTTGTATGTTTATAGATCATTTATTTATTTTAGTATTATATTTAAATTAGTTATTTTTTAAAGCCGTCATTAGTTGAACTATACGAGTGAAAGAATTTAATAATTGAAAACTGAAAGTGAAGTTTAAGTTTATTGAAATTTTAATTCATATTTAATACAACACTATTGGTTTTTTTTTTTATATTATCTCTTCATTGTATGTGTAGCCAGCCATATATTTTTCACAATGTAAACTTTGATACTATTTCATTTTATTTGATAGTGTAGAGCATAAACTCATATTCGCAGCTCTGTATCATATCATGAATTGAGCCTATGATCGAAATTTGAACATTGGTTTTTAAAACACCAGTTCTTGTGAGGCACTTTTTAGGACTGAGTTGGTTCTTCAAATTGTTTATAATATACATTGGCTAAATACGCACTCGCGATTTATCTTGTTTTGGAATTACTGGGAATCAATCAGTTATGGTTTATCAGTTTATTTGGTTATACAGCATTATTTATTTTCATCTGAAATACATCATCCTCATTTTGTTATTTAAAATATTTTTTATTGTCACACGGATTATATATCACAAACACCAGCATACCAAGGGCAGAGTAATTATTTAAGAGAGAGGAGTGCTCTAACTATATAAAAATAAGTCATTTACAAGAATAATATAATAGTCAAACGCGAGACGAGAGAGAGGATAATCACAGACACGCACGCCAATAAAGGAACATAGAACATATTCTACAGTAACACTATAGCGTGGCTCTGGACAGATGAGCACCACACGAACAAGCTGGAGTTGACTATAATGATCTACCGCAAACAACTCATAGTAGATATTACACTGGTCGCTCACGCTTAAGATAGTCGGTATCGACGAAAACTGACGAATCAGCTGTCCTCGAGACACTATGACCGCTGAGATGGTACACATAATAGGAAAACATATGAAGCTTACACAATAATCTACGAAGCTGGCAAAGTAGACCGCGATCACTAGTGGACTAAAGGAATTAAGTATCCAAGAACCATTTAAATAAAAGGCTTTTGGTCTTTTGACTCAACCGTTCCTAAAACACTCCGGTGTGAAAACGACAGTACCTTCACCCTAGATATGAGAGCAATAATACTCCATACTCAAGCGGATGAGACCTTGGTAATAGTATTCGGTAGCTGAAGATAGCGATGAGTCTAAAAAATAATGTCGTGACATAGATAAATCTAACAGAATTTCAGGCATTTCTTTGGAGGCCGAATCTAAGAAATTCAATTAGATGCACTATGATAGAAGCGCTTCCATGCACAAATTTTTTTGTTTTGTTAAGGTCTAACGAATAATTAAATATAAAACAGAAGCAAGACGAGAACCATCGACAACTACCTTGTAGGCAAAAAGTCGGTGACCTAAAGGAGATTATATAGAAGGATATTGAGTATATTAAAAGTGAATTAGAATTATCAGAAGGCTATGAAGACGGCACCCCCCCAATGTAGAAATTATTATTAAAGTAATTCCAGATAGAAGAGATTACTACGAATTAGAACAGATATATAAGAGTCAATTTTAGAACGCACAACACAGGGAGCAGCATTTGAAATGAGCTGAATAAATCGGAGGATCGAATCATCTGGACTCTATGAATACGAATAGAGTTACAGAATGAGCGCTGATAAGATCATATAATGCAAAGCAGTAATAGAGCTCTAGTATTATTAAGACAACAAATACATCGACTGTCTTGACATGAAGCGGTATTCAGGAAAAGCCTGCCACAGTTATCAGCAGCAATATTTAGATACCAATTCTGAGATAAGAACGAGAATAAACGTAACGCACAGACATAGAGGAGGAGGAAAAGTCAAAAGAGAGAAGCCTTTGGAAACTAGTGCGTTGCCATAGCCCGGTCAATGTCTCTCCATAGTCCCTAAGGGCGGAAAATAAATAAATTCTGGTTAAGGTAGGAGAGTATATCACAGTAGATCTCGAATCCGAAGCCATAGCCATATTGATAACCAGGGAAAGGAAGAGATGGATTTCAGATGATGTACTAAAAATGAGAGTTGAGAGTAGTATTCAATACATCTTAAAATAGTAGTTCTAGTGATATAGGTATCGATAGTCTAAAAGGTTCGTAGATAAGCTAACCTTTCTTGCGGACACTACGTTGATACATATTGTGAGGTTAACAACACTGACTCCGGAAGTGCGCTAATAATTGACGGGGATAGAAGAATAATAAGTATGAATGAAGAGGTGGTGTCAGCTCAGAAGCACACGCCCTCAAAACTTGTTCGCGAGAGGAATGCGCATTTGGGCCCACCCTCTTGCTAGCTTCATAGATTTCAGGAACTTATTGCACCCGACAATTGTAAAGTTCCACAGGATATATTTGTTGAGGCATGGGCACCTAGAGTGAGGAGGAAAGGACACTTCCTGGAAAGGCATGAAAATTTTCAAACAATCACAAAAAAGAAATAGGTGAAACCGATATTTTTACGTAGGGGACCAGAAGTACTTGGAAAACAAGGAAGGACAACACAGACGAATATGGAACTATTATCATTGAGTTAGGAGTATTAACGGCACAGAAATCATCAGCACGTGCGACATAGAGAAAAAAGAGACAGCATTTGACAGAAGTATTTAGGATGCTGCATATTCGCGAATGAGGCTCAGAAGTACTTGTCAATCAGTAAGACAGATACAGAGTAACCAGAACAGAGCGTTCGCCCCATTTCGTTTTATGAAAAGTCATCTTTTGGATCGATGAAAGAACACTAATAGTATCCTGCAAGACTCCGAGCAGCAGTAGGAGAAAGAGAGATCAAGACAGAGAAGAAAGACAGAGAGAGAGAGCGACAGAGAAAGGAGAGCAGCATGCAGATGCAGAAGACAGATGTAGAGAGAGAGAGAAGAGAGAGAGAGAGAGAGAGAGAGAAGAGAGAGAGAGAGAGAGAGAAGAGAGAGAGAGGAGAGTAGCAGAGAGAGAGAGAGAGAGAGAGAGAGAAGAGAGAAGAGAGAGAAGAGAGAGAGAGAGAGAGAGAGAGAGAGAGAGAGAGAGAGAGAGAGAGAGAGGAGAGAGAGAGAGAGAGATGAGAGGAGAGAGAGAGAGAGAAGAGAGAGAGAGAGAGAGAGAGGAGAGAGAGAGAGAAGAGAGAGATGAGAAAGTAGAGAGAGAGAGAGGAGAGAGGAGAGAGGAGAAGATAGAGCAAGAGAGAGAGAGAGGAGAGAGAGAGAGAGAAGAGAAGAGAGAGAGAGAGGAGAGTAAAGAGAGAGAGAGGAGAGAGAGAGAGAGAGAGAGAGAGAGAGAGAGAGAGAGAGAGAGAAGAGAAGAATGAGAGAGAGAGAGCAGAGGAGAGAAGAGAGAGAGGGAGAGAGGAGAGAGAGAGGAGAGAGAAGAGAGAGAGATGAGAAAGAGAGATGTATTGATTGAGACGACGAGAGTAGAGAGTACAGAGGAGAGAGAGAGAGAGAGAGAGAGATGAATGAGACTGAAGAGAAGAAAGTAGAGATGACGCAGAGGGACGAGGATAATCGAGAGAGAGAGAGAGAAGAGAAGAGAGAGCAGAGCGGCATGATGACATCGACATAGACAGAGAGAGACGAGCAGAGAGAGAGAAGAGATAGAGAGAGGAGAGAGAGAGGTAGAGAGAGAAGGAGAGAGAGAGGAGAGAGAGAGAGAGGAGAGAGAGATGGAGAGAGAGAGAGAGAGAGGAGAGAGAGAGAGAGAGAGAGAGAGAGTTTTCCACATCCGATATCCACTGTCTCTAGCCTGAATGGCATGAGAACAAGGCACGATTTCGAGAAGATAATTTCAGTGAGTAGTGAACCTGTTCATCTCCATTCAACGATTAAAGCTCCCACCATATTGACAGAAGCCGAAAGCTTTTTCACAGTCGAGAGTAGTCATCAGTTATAGTTGGGCGTAGAAGCGACGCTGGGCCCGCCTCACCGGGCGATTAAAGTGCCAGAAAATACGTTTAGGGCAGGATGAGCTGTTGGAGACAATATTAAAATTAAGAGATATAGGGTTGTGGTCAGATTTAGTTAGCAAAGAAACGACGTAATGCCCTCCCCCCAATTAGCTTGATTAAAGTGCCAGAAAGTACGATTTGGGGCATGGTGGAGCTGCTGGAGAAAAATGTTATAAAATTTTTTAAGGGGAAAAAGAAAAGAGACAGATTGTGGTCAGAGTTAGCCGTTAGGAGGGAAATGGTGTTTTATAAATAGTAGTAAGTGGTGAAGACATAAATAAGCGTGTTCAAGAATTTGATTAGGTGATCTGGGTATAGGTCTAGTCCTTAATTAACTGTCCCAGATCGTTGAGAATGCTGAATGTTTTGCCCTCCCCTCCTGCATCAATATGAGAGGACCCCAACCACTCAGTGTGGTGTACGTTGAAATCCCCTAAATAGAGGACCTCAGCATTTTGATGGGAAGAAGTAAGTCTCATGAGAAGTAGTAAGATATTCAAAGAGGACTTGAAGGGCAATGGAAGAAAACAGGCTTATGTAAAAAGAAAAAAGAAAAAAAAACGATATATATATATATATATAATAATATATATATATTATAATATATATATATATATATATATATATATATAATATATTATATATATATATATATATATTATATATATATATTAATTTAAATATTTATTAATATTTATTTACTATAATATATATATATATATAGTATTATATTTTTTGTACCTCTTTCAAGCGTCCTCTTTGGTTTACTTTTATTTGGACTTACTAAATATATATTTATTAAAGTTTATTAAACCTTTATGAAAAAATAATGATTTTTTTTTTTTTTTTTTTTTTTAATTTTTAGTCATTCCAACCTTCTAAAAAATCCTGACCTGATTTATGCCATCTTGTCAACTCATTATTACTTGGGATAGGTTAAAAGGAAATGTGATATTGTCCATACAAGTTTTATCTTTTTTTTTTTTTTTTAATTAAAAAAAATTTTTTTTTTTTTTTTTTATAAAAAAGGCGTCCATTCATTTTTTTAAAATTTTTGCCGCCACCTGACCTGATTTTATAACTACTTTCCAACTCAATTATTCCTTGGTGTAGGTTAAAAGGAAATTTAATATTGGACATAATAAATCCACTTTTTTTTTTTTTTATGTAAAAAAAAGATAATTATTTTGCAAGTTTTGATGAGACGTGATTGTCTAACATTAATTAATTTTCGAATTTGGTAACTGGCTTATCACGCAAGCCTTGCATTTTATTGAAAATTTTAATTATTTTCTGGAATAAATAATAGTGTAACTCGAAGCATTACATGTTGAAAAAAAAACGTTATTTAATGTTTTCATAATTACTGAATTTAATTCTCTCTCTCTCTCTCTCTCTCTCTCTCTCTCTCTCTCTCTCTCTCTCTCTCTCTCTTCTCTCTCTCTCTCTCTCTCTTTTCCTTCTTCTCTTTTCTCTTTCTCTCTTCTCTCTCCTCCCTGTCCCTCTTCCCCTTCTCTTCTCCTTTCCCCTCCTCTTTGCTTCTCTATCTCCTCTTCTCTCTCTCTCTCTCTCTCTCTTCTC
>JABUQX010027149.1:27500-30000 GCA_015478945.1 Trachelipus rathkii | reverse complement strand
ATTATTATTATTATTATTATTATTATTATTATTATTATTCAGGCCTTTCTCTAGCGTTCTGTGGCACTTAGTGGGTCATTTTTTTTATTATTTTTTTATTATTATTATTATTATTATTATTATTATTATTATTATTATTATTATTATTATTATTATTATTATTATTATTATTATTATTATTCCAAAGGTTATCCATTATTATTATTATTATTATTATTTGTCGATGATTTTATTATTATTAATTATTATTAATTACTATTATTATTATTGTTATTATTATTAGTAGTAGTAGGGGTAGTAGTTTTAAAGGTAAAGGTTAACCTGTAATTTGCGCTTTGGATTTGCAACAATGGTGCAAGCTGGTTGCTCATTTGGATGTATAATAGGTATATATCTTACGTTATATGCAATAATACTATCTAGAGTCCTTAGCAGGGGTGGAGATGTTGTTTTTCTTTTCTAGAGGGAACCGCAGGAATAAAATTAATCCTTAAACTGTTCAAAATGGAAGTCAAGGGATATACATTCTATGTTTACATATGGGGTCAGATATTTCATCAGTTTGTTATGCGTTGGGGCGGCCAGTTATTTTAATAATGATTATAATATACGGTAGGGTGCCCATGATTTTTTTTGAAGGTTTTGTATAAAAGTCTTGCCAGTAGATTTGTGTTTAAATAAAGATTCTTTGTAATTAAGCAAGAATGGTGTAATTTTTTTAGAGGATGTCTTGGGGGGGGGGGGGGGGCATGAGAGAGAGGGAGACTGTTGTCTGATTTATGGATGTCTCTCTCATCCGCATTCGTTTCCTCCGTGTGAATTATAAAGATGTGCATCTGCAAACGCTAAAATCTGACATTTTGTTCATCACTAGATTGTGTAGTAAAAGTTTTTATATCTTAACTTTTAAGAATATGCGGTTGGGGACGAACAAGGCAGAAACTTTTAATGTTGACTCTTTTATGAGAAGGAAATTGGAGGTTAAATATTTTCTTAGGGTTGTGGTAGGTAAACGGGAATTTTATATATATATATATATATATATATTATTATATATAATAGTATATATATATATATATATATATATATATATATTAATTATATATATATATTTGCTACGGTAGATGTGAGTATTATATATATATATATATATATATTATATATATATATATATATAATCATCATTATCATCATCAGCTGCTCTTCCCCAGAATTTGATATGCACTGCATGCTTTAACATTCTTAGGGCATAATAGGTAGTAACGTGACCCTAAATATATTATATTTATATATATATATATATATATATATATATATTATATTATATATTATATATATATATATATATATATTATATTAATATATATATATATATATATATATATATATATATATATATATATATATATATTTTAGGAATAGAGCGATATAATAATTTTTGCCGATTCCAAAAATCATTCGTTGCCAATTCGGATACAAGTACCACATAGTGATATTAGTATCGTAATAAAGGTATATAGCAACCATAACTTCTTTAAAAATTAATTACTAGTTAGAATATAAACTTTCGCGGATGCAGATATGAATCTTCAGCATTTTATATAAAACTTTATACAAATATAAAGCTTTAAACTTTAATGACAAAATTTTTTTTTTTAAATTAATATTTGAGATACTCATCAATAATTCTTTACCGGCAAAAGTTCTGTCATTGGTAATACCACTGCTCTAATAAGCAGGCACTTTTTCAGACAGCGAAATGAAGGTGAAATTCATCATGCATCTCAAGAATTAGATAAATGATCGGAACAGATGAACTTATGATAATTGTAGAGTGCCGAGAAGAAAGCCAAAGTCATCAATGCAGAACATTCGGAAGATCCCATACATTAGTAACAAGAGAACACGGAACGCCCTTGCGTACATAAGCCCAACATCTTCCATTGGCTGAAAATTGAGGAGACAGTAGGAGGTTACAATAAGGTTTACTGTTTGAGCGATCAAACGGCAGATTTTATCGTTTAAGGAGAAAAGGTTTAGAGGAAGAAATTGGATGTTCTATAAAGTGGAAATTAAAATTGAGAAGGTAAATGTTGCAGAAATTAATATGAAAGAAAATTCTTATCGGCAATTTCGTGACTGCCCCATAGCCTAAGACTTTATAGGCATTATTTTACTGTTCTTAAGAGAAGTTTTGTATTGCTAGAAATTCTAGCAATTCTGAAAAGGAAAGGAAAAATGAAAAAACCCAATTTTCCCCGTTTTTTTTCGGGTTATGTGAAAAAAAACGAAAAAACCCGGGCCCACTGGGCTTTTTCAAAAAAGTGGTTTTTTTTTTCCAACCCAGGCTAGAATAGCTGCGTTTATGAGGTGGTTATACAAGAAGTAAAAACCTACACAAGTTGATGCGTTCAAAATACTACTACTACGGCAGCCGTGGGGTTGCTCGACGTGCAGCAATGCACTGCGCAGTCCCTTAGTAAGAGCGTAGAGTCGGTGA
>JABUQX010027149.1:0-12500 GCA_015478945.1 Trachelipus rathkii | reverse complement strand
CACTATTACCTCTTCATTACTGCCAATGTTATGCAGATTTTCGAAGTGTTCCCTCCACACTCTCCTCACATCCTTTCCTCAGTTAAGAAAGAACCATCCCTATTCATTATTCCAAGCAATTTCCCCTTATTCTCATTCTTGACCTTTCGCGCTTCCTTCCAATTTCCTTGTAAGTCCTCATTCATCTTCCTCCCAAACTGTTCATTTATTTAATTTTTCCTTCTACGTGATGCGTCTTTTTAGTCTTTCTTTTTCCCCCCCTAACATAATTCCAAACCATTCTTTTGAGCCTCAATATATAAAATATATTATATATTTTAAAAAAAATAAATTTTAAGTATATAATATAATATATATATTATATAATATATAATATATATATTATATATATTATATATATATTATATATATAGTATATATATATATAATATTATATATATATATATAAATATATATATATTAATATATATACTATGGTGAGAAAAAAAACGTGTTTTAAATAAAATATCTACGGTTTATTAAAAAATTAAAAGCATGTTTTTTTTTGAGCTTTTAAAATCAATACTATTAAAGAATGTTAAATTGTTTATATTGTATTTATCAACATTAAAACAGGTGTTATACAAGTTGTTTCTATTGCCGGAACTTTATTATATTAAGCATTCATAACAAGATTTTATGTTTAAACAAATTAACAAACACATTTTTGCCTATTTTTCTATCAAAAATATATTTGGGATTATTTTCCAATTAACAAAAATATTCAGGATTCTTTTCGATTATAGTATATATAAATAGTAATTATAATAATATAGTATATATATATAGTAAATATATTATATATAGATATATAGATATATATATAATATTATATACTATATATAATAATGTATATATATAGTATAATAGTAATATATATATATATATTACGTTCGGCCTTTATTATACTATATATAGTATATATATATGTAGATATATTAAATATGTATAGACATTATCTATATATATATAATATATATATATATTTATTAGTAATATATATAGATATATATATATAGGTATATATATCTATATATATATATATATATAATAGATAATATATATATAGTATATACTATATATATATATAATATAATTGATTATTATATAATAATATATATGTAATATAAGTATTATATATATATAGATATAACCGTCAAATGGGGAAAGTGAAACACTTCCTGGGCAATTTTTTGGGAAATATGTTGTTGCTAAAAATCAACAATCCATAAATATGATTTTAAATGCATTATGATGAGAAATAAATTGGAAATAATGCACTTTTATTAGTGTAAGAGAACTTAAAAAGTTTTTGTGTGAAATTATTGTTTGGGAACATTAACAACAGAGAAATTTTGAGCAAGCTAGGAAACACCTTAATTTTCAAGGTTCTTGATGCTGCCCTAACACTCATTTCATCTTGGATGTTAACCATAGACCTTAAGACATCACATCTTCCTTTATTGCACTGGAATCTTTTTGTACCTTTTACTTGTGATTTCTGGCCATATGTAATGAAATTATGTAAATCTTATTATTTTTTTCAATTGCAGTATTTTTTTGCATGAAACATTGGTATAAATGATTATGAGCATAAATGTATTGAAAAAAACTGATTGCAGGCATTTAAGGGAAAAAAAATGTCATTTTGCTAAATTTTTTCATTTCATCATACCTATTGTTTCATTTTCCCCCACTTTATAAAAATAATAATTTCTAAGAAACTAAATGCAATTATTTAAAAGTTTTAATATCATTTCTTACATTAGTCTTTACCACATGCAATGTTAAAATTTTGAAATTCTAGCTTTGGTATATCAACACAAAATTTTAGCAAATTTGATCTGAAATTTTTGGGAAATTTTTTGTTAAAATTATTAACTTTTTTTCATCAATTTATATTAAAATAAAAGTTTAAAGCCTTAATTGACTAAATAACATCTAAGAGCTACCTATTTTTTAACTTTTCTAAAGTTTTTATCTTATGAAGATGGTCAGGTAGTGATGTTTCATTTTCCCCCATTTGACGGTATTTCGAGTTCTTCTCATATGCTTAGTAATTTTAGTTCAAATGTATAGGTCTACTAAAAATAATTTATATATATAACTATATTATTATTTACTAATATATATACTATATATATATAATATATAGTTATAGTTTTAATAATATAGTATATATACTTAGTATATTTATATTTATGTAACGGGAGTGTAAAAAGGTTAATTTTACACAGCGCACCTTTGGGAATTGTCAGACAATCAATTTGTAAGAATAATCTAAAGGTTAAAGACAAAATTACTCTATCAATGGTTAGAATTGAGGAAACACCCAATTTTACCTGATATGGTTGAAATCTTGGTGACTGTGACAGCCTTACGTGAAGGATTTCTGAGCCAGGCTGCGTGTTTTTCACCAACTCCAACGAGTTTCCTTCTAACAAGTCCAAGATACAGTCACTGGACTCTGTTTAGTTGTCAATGTTGCGCCTTCAGAAATGTGATTAAGAGGTGACATAAACAATTAGACAATTCCGAATTATGGCCTGGCCTTTAATAATTCTTAAAGAGCAGCAAAATAAAAAACGAGCAACGAATATTTTCAATTTTCACCGACAAAAATGAGACACCTGGAACCAAAGTATGATAACAAGTGATGAAAATAAAGTTCTGAATCAAGGTCAACACCTTCCAAGACAGTGAGATATGGAATAGCATTATATAGAGAGACAAAGTAGCAAGCAATTATTGAAGTCGGCTATACTCTAATACAAATATCGAGAACGAAAAGTTAGGAAGAACGAGTTCGAAACTGGAAAGGTCGAGAACTGGAATGAGTTTGAGAACTGAAGTTGGAACTGAGTACAACCGTGTATTCGACCAACCATTAAAAGTTGAAACCAAGCCTTAAAAAACTGATGTTTGACTAAACACTAAAATTCTTGACCAAAAATGAAAATGGATAGTATGGACCAAGCATTAAAAGGTAATCCAAAACTGAAACTTCAGACCGAAGACTGAAATCTGACCAAAAATTAAAACCTAGAAAAAATAATAACGGGAATTAATTTAATGAATTTTTAAAGTTATGATTAATTATTTTTATTAACGCAAGAAGTACGGCATTTTTTATATTTTATTTTAACATTTTCATTAACATACTTACCCCTGCGAGGATAGGGGTTTATGTTAATGTTTCGGCGAAGACGGAGAACAGCGTTGGTTGATAATTGAAGTGAATGAACTGTAATGTTTATGAAAGTAATACGGTAATTTTATAAATCCATTTTAAAGTCACTTATTATAATTAAGTTTACATATGCTCATGCTTATAATAATTAGGATTAATATCTTTTAAGAAAGTTAGGACTAACCTTTGAAAGTATCCAATGGTATTATGGTCTTGTACGCAATTTGCGCAATCGAAAATACTAAAATATGACTTATCAAAGAATTAATTTTAAGAAAACAAATTAAACACAATGATTTCTCAATAAACTGAAAAACATTTAAATGAAGTGGTTAATTTGTTAAAGGACAAGGTTGGCACATGCATAATAAAGAAATAAATAATTCAACTGATCCGACCCACAAAACTTTTTAGGCACTTTTTCCAATTTATCTACTCTATTGAAATTTAAAATGGATCAGTTGCAAAAATTGATTCTTTGGTATCTTATTACCAGGAGTGAATGCAGGCACCCCTACACCCCTCCCGGCCAAGATTAAGCTCCCCCCATTTTAAAGTGTAAGATATTACTTTAACAGAAAAAATAGGGAAGGCCAAAAGAACGAGTGGTATGAATCAATGAATTAATTAAACGTATGAGTTTAGTAACCGCGATAATTTTAGGAAGATTAATACATATATCCAAGACTGAAATTTTCATCAGACCTTGGACAATGTATTTCGGAAAATTAAGAATATATGCCTGTGGTATGAACAAAGGCAGGATTTTCAGTTTCACCTTTCCTGTGGCATATTGTAGTTTTCCTGAGATAACATCTTGCATTGGTTGCAGAATGGTAATTAACAATCCATATTTTTGGTATTCTTAATTCTTAACCATACACACAACATATCTCAACAGGAACCGAGTTGACATAGGATAAGAAAGAAGACCTTTACAGGATGTCTGAGGAATGAAATAAATATAAGATTCAATATATGGCAATGATAATTTTTTCAAAATAAAAGAATTAGAGTTAAATCTTGTTCATTATAACAAAGATTGTTTGTTAAGTAAATGAAAGAAATTAAAGAGGTTAAATAACCTCAATTTTGAGATTGTAATTTACTTGGCTGTTAACATGCTGTGATTTTATGGCTGGCATTTGCCGTAGCTTTAACGAGTTGAATATAGCCCACTAGTGACTAACATCATTAACCATTCTATAAATTTAAAAATATATTAATTTGTATATATTATAAGTTCCTAAAATATTGTTGATTGACATTACCGAAAGATGGATTTTTTATTAAATATTAGAGATTTATGATTTATGACAGGTGGTTTTAAATACCCTTTTCCAAATAATCTATTTATAAAATAGCTGTGAGATCATTAAAATTAAATGAAAATATACCAACTAACGATCGAGTCAATTTTTAATAAAGAACTACGATGTGAAATCATTAAGAATGTAATGAAGTATTAACCAAGGACCTTCAACGAAAATAATCTTTAAATAAACATGGGATTGAAATTATTAATAAAATGCAATGAGTATCCGCGCTGCAAAATACGATCTTAATCGTCGTATTAACGAAGATCTTAGAATCATGTCAGGAAGATATGTATCATTTAACAGGAAACGATAACTATAAAATTAGAGTGCATTCTACGAAGAAGCTATTATCTACATTTACTTATGCAATGATACTTTTACGTTTATAAACTGGCGGAGTAAACCATCGATCAGAGAAGTCGCTACTAATGAGTTTGTCTCTTAATGCAATAGCACCCAATATAACCCGGACTAAGGCATCAGTTCTGGCCGGATTACTAATAAAGATAACTGGCTGGGTACGATAGTCAGTATCTTGAAAATATATAGGTGTGTTTATATAAAATTTTATGGGGACATTAAGATCACGGACCCACATACTGATGTTTTGAATCCTGATTTCAGACGATGGAAACAAGCGTACATGTTTCAATTGATTATTTAATACGGTAGTGCTGATGAGACTCATTCCAGCACTACTGTCAATCATACATTTAACGAAACTGGAGTTATTTGTAGAAAAAGAAACAGAGGACACCAAAGGTTGTTCTTTGGTATAAACTTTGGTATCATTCTCCTTAATAGGGGAAACGGGAGGCTGTGTCACAGTGGGAACAGTGGTTAAGGTTACTTCGGTAAGTTGAGTTTTGTCCATGTCAGTGGCAGTGTCAGTGTCAGTATCAGTGTCAGTGTCAGTGGTTTGTATGTCAGAGAAAACAGTGATAGAACTAATTACGGGAATAATCTCTTCAGAATGATTTTTTTCTGTGGAGTCTGTGGAGATTAAGGGTTTGTCATCAAGTCGTGATGTCTGAGGTTGTGATTCGTAAGATACGTCAGTCACGGGAGTGGAAGGCTGTGTATCAATCTTTTCCACTGCTTCCTTTATGAGCTCGCGAGGGGAACTTTCAGTCGGAAGTCTGGGATCATCGGTCGTTTGTCTAGGAGGTGTCCTCTGGGGACATTTTATTCCCGGATGAGGACCTTTACAAAAGGGACAATTACGCGTTCTAGGAGTGGAGGGCGAAGAAAGAGGAGTCCTTCGTTTTTGACATTCGGCCTTTACATGTCCTTTCTGTTTGCAGTAACTGCAAAGACCGAGGTACTTGTAACATTCTCGCATTTGATGGCCTTGAATACCACAATAGTCACAACACACAAGATTTGTATGTGTGCGAGAAGTATTATGAGGATGATCGACAATGCGAGAAGAGGTTATGGAAATGTCAGAGGAATGTGAACTAAATTGGTTATCTCTATAATAACGAGAACCAGTGGTTTCCTTAGGAGGACTACGAGATTGAAAATGACGGGATGAAGGTCGGAAACTACGGGAATGATATGTCTTCCAAGAATCTTCTCTTTGCTGAAGAATTTCCACCATTCTTGTGGTGTTTTGAAGAAGTTGGGTTAAAAGATTAATGTTTTCTTTTAACATTTCCAACTGTAGGGTTATGTGGTCGTCTGGGAAGTCTGGTCTGTCAAACGGTCGTTGAGTCTGTGATCTAAAATACGGGGGTGGTCTATTTTGAGACCAATAAAAGTCACCGCGCGGGTAATTATTATGATAATTCACACGAGCATAATTATGGGAATAATTACGAGGATAAGAGAAGAAATTCCCGCGTGCGCGCTTAGGGATCGGAACATACGAATTCATGCCTTCGCTATTTGAGCGTTTGTCACCGTATAATCCAGAACTTTGCGAATAAAAAGTTCGAGAATTACAGAATGGACTCTCTTGTAAAGGAGTTGTTTTATAATAATCATTATTGATCATATCTGAAGTATAATCATCCGAATACATATTCGTATTACGGATAAGTCGAGGAGGTAACGGCGAAAAACCAGTATGGCCCAACTTTTAAGTTAGGGTCCCGCACACAAGCGGAATCAAAATTATCAATGACTGCATTAGCAGTGTTATGGAAATTGAAGGTATCTTTGATATGGTCTTTCGACATGATTAAAGACGAAAAACTAAACTCGCGATGAATAAGAATATGTGAACTATGTCACAAAAGAATATGAATAGAGCAACCCAACATAAAAACAAAGTCCCTGTTCGGGCGCTAATTCAATTTGTAATTATGTAACGGAGTGTAAAAAGTTAATTTTACACACCGCACTCTTGGGGATTTCCAATCAATTTGTAGAATATCTAAAATTAAGAAAATTACTCTATCAAGGGTTAGAATTGAGGAAACACCCAATTTTACCTGATATGGTTGAAATCTTGGTGACTGTGACAGCCCTATGTGAAGGATTTCTGAGCCAGGCTGCGTGTTTTTCACCAACTCCAACGAGTTTCCTTCTAACAAGTCCAAAGATACAGTCACTGGACTCTGTTTAGTTGTCAATGTTGCGCCTTCAGAAATGTAATTAAGAGGTGACATGAACAATTAGACAATTCCGAATTATGGCCTGGCCTTTAATTATTCTTAAAGAGCAGCTAAACAAAAAAACGGGCAACGAATATTGTCAATTTTCACGACAACACAATAAGACATGGAACAAATATGATAAATGATGAAACAAAGTTCTGTTTCAAGGTTTATAACTATAAGCAGTGAAAGTATTAGAAGAATTATATAAGGGGAATATAGCGAACAATGTTTAAGTCCGGCTATACTCTAATACAAAAATGAAACGAAAATCGAGAACGAGGTTAGAAACCGAAGCCCGAACTTAAGGGTTTGCGGCTGACGCTGGCCACTTTTCCACAGTTATTCTTCATCCCAACACGAACGAAATGAAGCTTAAAAATGATGTTTTTAGTAGCGTAATTTTTTATATTTTTATTGAAGATATACATTTAAAATGTATGTTAATCGCTAAAAAAAACTTCAAAGAATTTTTTGATACCATTTTTGTATATTAAAAGTTTATAGCTAGAAAAAATAAATACGGGAATTAATTTAATGAATTTTTAAAATGTTATGTATTAATTCTTTTATTAACGCAAGAGTACGGGCATTTTTTTTTATATTTATTTTAAACATATATATATAACATACTTACCCCTGCGAGGATAGGGGTTTATGTTAATGTTTCGGCGAAGACGGAGAACAGCGTTGGTTGATAATTGAAGTGAATGAACTGTAATGTTTATGAAAGTAATACGGTAATTTTATAAATCCATTTTAAAGTCACTTATTTATAATTAAGTTTACATATGCTCATGCTTATAATTATTAGAATTAATATCTTTTAAGAAAGTTAGGACTAACCTTTGAAAGTATCCAATGGTATTGTGGTCTTGTACGCAATTTGCGCAATCGAAAATACTAAAATATGACTTATCAAAGCTTTAATTTTAAGAAAACAAATTAAACACAATGGTTTCTCAATACTGAAAAACATTTAAATGAAGTGGTTAATTTGTTAAAGGACAAGGTTGGCACATGCATAATAAAGAAATAAATAATACAACTGATCCGACCCACAAAACTTTTTAGGCACTTTTTCCAATTTATCTACTCTATTGAAATTTAAAATGGATCAGTTGCAAAAATTGATTCTTTGGTATCTTATTACCAGGAGTGAATGCAGGCACCCCTACATATAATATATATATATATTATATATATTTATATATATATATATAGTCAGTATATATATATATATAATATATATATAGAATTATACTATGTTCTATGTAAAATTAGTTAGTGGGGCCCTTGGATGGAAGAAAGGAAGGTGATGCGAAAGGAAGTAGGTAAAATTAAGAGTGAGAAGTTAGGTGAGCAAGACAATAAGGATTAAGTATGTAAGAGCGCCCGCTAGTAAAACGGTTGAATGTGAACAAGTTGATACTGAACAATTCTGGGGGCAAATGAAGGAAGCAATTGTTAGTAAGTGGCCAAGGGAAAGTACTGTGGATGTGCTAAAGTTGGAAGTAAGAATGTTTAACAGTGAATGGTGGAATGAAGAGGTGATGAAGCCGTTAAAGGTAAAAAAGAAGCGTGGTTGAATGTCTAAATAGCAAATGATGAAGACTCAAAGAAAGATGCTTGAAATTATATACAGGAGGAAAAAAAAAAAAATTACTAAAAGGTGTATACGTAGGAGAAAAACAGAGGTAAAGAACAGTTTTGAAGGAGGATGAATGGGGAACTTGCAAGGGAATAGGAAAGCTCTTTCTGGAAGAAGCGCGAAGGTTAAGAATGAGAATATAGGGAATCTGCTTAGAATAATGAATAAGGATGGTGCTTTTGTAACTGATGAATTGGTGTGAGGAAGTGTGGAAAGAACACTTCGAGATCTGCACAATATTAACAGTAGTGAAGAGGTTGATAGTGAATGTGTGTGTTGATGGTGCAAAAGGAATATGTATTTTGGGAGAGAGGTCATTAGTTATTAGTAAGGGTAGAGTGAAAAAGTTGAAGAAATGTAAATCTGCAGGGTATAGATAAATTAACTGGTGAAATGATCAAGAACGGAGGCGAGATGGTGATTTATTGGATTTGGAAGTTGTGTAATATAGCGTTTTATAGAGGGTATAGTTCCAAGGGATTGGGAGGAGAGCAGTAATAGTACCCTTAATATAAGGGTAGGGAGAAAGGGAACTGGTAGAAATTATAGGGGAAAAAGTTTACTGAGTGTTGTAGGGAGGGATATATGCCTGGTATTTTGGTCGAAAGAGTGGGGCGTCGAGTGACTGAAGGAACTGATTGTGAAGACAAGGTGCGTTTAGGAGTGGTAGAGGATGTGTGATCAAATTTTACATTGAAACAAATGATTGAGAAAATGAGGGAGAAGAAGATAAATTGTATTTAGGTTTTTATGGATTTTCAACGGCGTTTGATAGAGTTAATAGGGAAGCGGTTATGGCAGTGTTAGTGATATTATCGTGTTGGTGGTAGGCTTCTGAGTCAAAAGTATGTATGACGATAGTGAGGCGTGTGTAAGAATAAATGGTGTCAAATGGTGATTGGTTTAGGATTAATATGCGGAGTAAGACAGGGTTGTGTTTATGTCTCCTTGGTTATTCAATTGTATATGGATGGATTTAAAGAATTCGAGGTGGGATGGCAGGAAATGGTGTTAGAATGGTGAGAATGGAGATCGAGTGGCGGGTGCCCTACCTATTATAATATGCGGATGATTTTGGTTCTGTGTGGCGAATCTGAAGAGAGTTTGAAGAGGATTGGTAGAGAGATTTGGCAGGGTGTGTAAAAGGAGGGGCTTGAAAGTAAACGATGGATTAAGAGTAAGGTAGGTTTTGTGATGAGGACACTCACTCAGTGTGAAGCTATGTAGATGGTGAAGCAGCTGGAACAAGTGTCTGAGTTTTAAATATTTAGGATATGTTGGAGAGAAGGGAACGGACGATGCCGAGTGTAAGTAGGAAAGTTGTGAATGCGCAGGAAGGTGGTGGTGCAATTAAATCATGTTGGTGAAATGTAAAGGACAAGTATTTGAGGTCGCTAGGTTTACATGAGGTATGTTGTTAACTGTGTTTTGTATAGTAGTGAGACTATGTCCTGGAATAAGAAGTATGATCTAAAGTTCAATGTGTTTCAGATGGACAATCTTATGGAGTGTGCTAGTGTGAGAAGAATTGAGAAAAGTGAGGAATGAACTTATTAGAGAGTGGTGTGGTGTGAAGAAAGGGTAAAGAGAGAATAAATGAAAATATGTTGAGATGGTTTGGTCCATATGGAAAGGATAATGATAGTCGGTTGGTTAAAGCCGAATGTATAGTGGCGAATGTGTTGGGAACCGCCGGCTGGGAGACGAAGAAAAAGTGAATTTGAGTCAGTAAACGGATGTTTGAAGGAGAGAAATGTGAGTTTGGTAAGGCCGAGAAAGAAAGGTGAATAAAAAGGAGTGAATGGCGGGGGATTGTGAGGGGGTATGGGTTGTGGCCCACCTGGCCAGGGGATGAACCCTTAACATTGCGAAATACCATAGTGAGGGTCCATTGCTGTCCCATGAAGCTTTAGTGTGGTGGATTTCTGACTGCGAGAGTTCTCACTAATTAATGCTACTGAGGGGGCGGTAAGGCTTGGGCTTTTTCTTTTCGACTTGTGTCAGTTCTTCTACTGTTTTCTTTTCCGATGCTCGTTAGGCACTTACTCCGATTCTTGGGAAAATAGAAGGAAGATAAGAAAGAAAGAAAGAAAGAATATTATATATATATATATATATTATATTATATATTATATATATATATATATATATATATATATATATATTATATATATATATATATATATAGAATATATATATATATAAATACATGAGTCAAAGGAGATTTTACTCTCCATCAGCGGGATTCGAACTTGGACTCCGCGTCGCTGAGTTAACAGTGACCGGGCGCTCTAACCAGTAGACCATCCACGTTCCCAAAAAAGAACGCTTCAAGAATAGTTTTTAAAGCTCCCAGTTTTCTCATCCCATAATTGCTGAGTACTCAAAGGCCAGCCCCCATTAAGAATAATGAGTCAAAGGAAATTTTACTTTCCATCAGCGGGATTCGAAACACTGGATATATATGGGCAAAAAAATTTCTTCCATACTATTAAAACAATATTCTTTTTAAATCAAGAATTTATGATAAATATAAATGATAAAAATGTGTACTGTTAATTTGTAATATATATAAAAATTTTAAAAAAGATAAATTTTTGAGGGATTAATCCCTCTCAAACATAACTTTGGAACTAATCCGTAAAAAAAATGTTTATTTACTTTAATATCTTAATAAGAGGTGTACCGTAATTCCGGTCCGGCCGGAATTTGACATTTTATTCCGGTTCCGGCCGAAATTTTGAAATATATATATATATATATATATATATATATATATATATATATATATATATATATATATATATATATATATATATATATATATATAATTTTATATTGAAAGTTATATATAATTTTTATTTTTACATTTCTTTATAGTTAAAGGAAAGTTCATTAGAAATTCCGGTTCCGGCCGGAATTCCTTCATTTAGAAAAAACAACAAACTTTTTTAGTTGGTTTAAACAAAAAAAAAATCATGTAGGTTTAATAAACCAAATGGTTTAAACCAAACAACCCTGATAAATATACAGTTTATTATATATAATATATATATTATATATATATCTTGATATATATTATATATATATATATATATATATATGATAATATATATATATAATAATAAATATATATATATATGTTAGATATGTCACGTATTGCTATAAGTATATATATATATATATATATATATTTATATATAATATATATTATATATATATATATATATATATAATTATAGTAATTTATTATATACTTATATATATATATTGATATAATAATATATATATATATACATTATAATTAATATATATATATAGTAGTATATATATATATATATCTTATAAATATATGTTTATTATACTATATAGTATATATATATATATATATTGTAAGAAAACTCAAAAGGGTAAATAAATACGTCTTTTCAGATAACAGGAAACTATCACATATCTAAATACTCTTCGAAAAGGTAAACAATTTTATGGTTTTTCGATAGCTTCTCAATATATTAATATATTATATATATATATATATATAATTATATAATATATATATATATTATATAGTATATATAATAATATATATACACTAATATATATTATATATATATATATATATATAATATATAATATATATATATTATTAATTGGATAAATATAAAATAAAGGCTTGTAAATTTAAGTTGAAATCAATG
>JABUQX010027148.1:47500-68511 GCA_015478945.1 Trachelipus rathkii | reverse complement strand
GAGAGGTTAGTGACAAACTTGTATAGAGGTGATTGATTTTTGAAAATTAGAATTTATATTATATAATTTATTAATTTTAAATAATTAAGTGTAAGATTTTATAAATACACTCACATAATCTAATATTTAAAATATAAAATTTAAATAAATTAATTTTGAATTAAAATTTTATTGAACTCTAATAAAATAAAATTAGCAAATTAAAATAAAAAATAAAAAAAAAAATAAAAATACACACTTGGTTCAGTATCTATATATAAATATATATATTGTATCTAGTATAACATCAACCATGTCTTTCAAATGTAATCATTACCTTGTGAGAAGTATTTTTTACATGCCCCTTTTACATGTAATCATTCCCTTCTTATCATACCTATGGATATATATATATACTTAATTATAATATTATATATATATATATTATATTATTCCACCTTTTTGTTAAGTATTATTTATATTTATACAACGCTCCCTCTATACACCCCTTACTCAATAATCCCCCCTCCCTCATTCTTTCAATACTCATTTAATTAAAATATAATATAATTAGAATGAATATGGGGATCAGCAAATATATTAAATTTGAAATGTTAAAGCCTGGGTTCCATAGCTCAGGATCCCCTTTGGGGGGTTTACAAAATCCTTATGAGTGGGAATGACCTATATACATATTAATATATATATATATATATATATATATATATATATATATATATATATATATATATATATATATAATACATATAATATATATAATATTATATATATTATATATATATATATATTAATATATATATATACTATATTAATATATATATATATTATAATATTAATATTAATATATTATTATATATAATCATATATTATATAATAATTATTAATATATATATATATATTGTAATTAATTCTTATAATAGTAAGAATTGGAAATTTAAAAGCCATAGTTTATTTACAAACATTATTCATAATTTTATTCACCCTATAAAATATGGTCATTTATTAAGATAGAGATATTATTATAACCTTAAAATTACGATAAATAATAATATCGAATTTCAAAGGTCAGACGAAATGTTCAGTTGTTTTATAATTGATGCACATTCATATTAATATATAATATATATTAATTATTATTATATATATATATATAATCTATATATAATATATATATATATATATATTAAAGTATATATTATATAATATATATTATTAATAATATATATATTATATATTTAATTAATATATGATTATTAATATAAATATATATATTATATATTAATTATATATATTAATATATATATATATATAATAGGCACTATTCCTCCGATAATATAAGGAATTATACTAATATATATTTAAATAAACTATATAAAAGACATCCACTGATATAAATCGAAAAATCGCAGGTATAACGCTATAACTTACGTACTAGTAATAACTCTACAGTTTCAACGTGTTACTAAACTCCATAATATGAAATGGAGCGGCTAGTAAGTTACCATAACAAGTTGTCTATTTTTTATCATTGTATATATAATTATTTATATGTTAAATTTTTATTTTTAATAGAGGTTGTATGAAATTGATGTTAAGGTACCCCGTTCCTCCTTCCCCATTAACTGGGTTAAGAGTGCTCAAACATGCACAGGAAATCCGGAAGCATGCATGAGCATTTCTTACGGCGTCGCTCGACGTCCCACGATGTAGGGTGAGCCCAGAGACCACGGGGGACCCACACACTGCACATGCTTACTTATTCAGTTCCTCTATTGAGGCGTCGACTTTAATCTTTTATTACAGGGGTATTCCGTCATTTATAGTTATATAATAATAAATAAAACTGTGATATTATTAGAGTGAGCTCAAATCATTTGAATCGATACACAATCGATATTACATATGCTATAACGTTACGTTTCAGAATTTATATATACCTGAGAGGTTTAATAACCTTCCTACTTTATTATAAAGGACAAGTTTCACATAATTTAATATTAATATATATTATTATATATTATATATATAATATATATATAATATAATATATATATATATTATAAGTTATATATCCACAGTATTAAATCAAATACTGTTAACCTATATATTGTAAGTAATATATGATAAGTAGAAGCCATAGTGTACATTAATAATATGAGTAAATTGGATCCAGCCTGGTTAGGTAATCAAAATTATTTCATCGCATTGGTTACTAAAGGAGCTATGTGCACAGATCTGTATATTCATACATAATTGACGCGAAACGAAGACGATCGATGCATGGTAAATTTTAATGCTACAATTTCGTTTCAATTCAAAGGGCATGTATAAAATAGGACAGGATTACCCAGAATAACACGCAATAAAGAGTCGCCCCGAGCAATATAAGGTTGCTTTTTATTATATAAATTTATTATCATGCACTACATTATGGATAATATAACCTCTCCACAAATTAAATCGCGCTAACAGATGTCATGAGAGTGTCTTATGGTTTCACCCCTTTGGCCTCTGTTCATGCGGGGTATGCATGATACGGGAGAGGAGAGAGTGTAAAAAAATTTTATTGTGTGTAATCACTTGAATTTATCTTTGTACCAACTACTCAGCTTTAGTCTACTGCATGCCATCACTTTTGTGCACTCCACACTCTACTGAACGTCAGAGTGGCGATATGTTATGTCTTATACACATCATATTTAGAATACCAGATAAAAATAAAATATCATTTGGCGATAAATTACTCTATAAATTAACATATTAATCATAAATACTATCATACATAAAGTGAGACATAAAAGACACAGATAATTCGTCAGGCGACAGAACACGTACTTGATCCACTCCTTCTCACTATAGCGGACGCAGTTTAACAAAATAAAGTATATTATATAACCCCGAAACATTATCACGTACTAGATGTATGGTTAAGACCGAATTAGGGTTCAAGCACGCGTCAAATAATTATTATACACTCAATCTGAAAATTGTACACCACATTTTTGTTAACATACTCTCAAAATATTTAGGGTAAAGCTAAAGTTATAACTAGAACATACCTAAATTTATATAAAATAACAATTTTTCTATCTCTATTTTTCCCATTAATAAATATGTTATACTTTACCTAATATAATCAACATAAGTACACACAGCACAATTATAACTCTCTCACAAATTATACCTTCCATATACACAATATATATATATATATATATATATTAATATATATACACATTACAGCAAATAAAATACACTCAAATATATACTCCAATACACACACATACAGCTATACAATCCAATATATACCCCAATACACAAACACACACGTAGCTATATAGTTTAGTACTATAATACATACTGATACACATTATAAATTATTATATTCCTATAATTTACTTATGATTACTAAATACATTAGTCAAATACCAAACATCAAAACTAATGAAAAAAAATATACTCTTTAAGGGTGTGAAGCCCGTATGTGCACAATAAGTGCGGCACGGTGTAGATAACAATATACTTACAAATCCTATTGTGAATATAAGCCAGTACCAACCTGGCCATGCTCAATCAAATGCCATTAAGTTGAAATGTAGTAAAACATGTAGGAAAAAGTAATCAGACCTGTTAAAAATTAGTGATATGAATATTAAATAGGTCTAAAAAAAAATGTATGACACCTTTTACTTATAATTGTTGATATTTTTAATTCTTCAATATACTACTAACATTGTGAGAGAATGATCTATATAAATTATTGCTATAAATATTTCATCTCATTTTAATTATTATTTAATAAATGCACGAAGTATTTTCTCACGGAATTATAATAATGATACTATAATTAAATTGATAATATTAATATTTCCGCTATTAAAAGTACCCACTAAATACACCATTATTCTGCTCGCTTTTTTAAAAAAAAAATAGAATAAATGTGATGAATTATCTATAAAACCATATGTCTGTACATGAGAGATAATTGGAGCTAAAATACTAATATAATAAATGAGAGAATGTTTAACTCCACTAACAAAGTAGTCCGACTGAGACTATAATTTATATGAGATACTAGACACATAGAGACAACCTATATAATAGGGATAGTGATTGAATAACTAGAATAGATGCTAGATCAAGTGTAGAAATATTATGAGCATAGAGAGAGAGTAGGAATCCCACAGTGACTTCAAGAGTAATCTCAATATTATATTACACATATAATCGCGTCCTGAGTTTAAGAGACCTATCAGACAGAGAAAACCCTATTCCTATACTCTTTATATATATAATATATCCAATGGTACTTCTGATCGTATATCTTGACTAAATATCGCTTTAATAATACGATATCGTGAGTTATGAAATAGACCTTGACAGAGGATAGATGGATAATTAATAATTGAGGATTGCGAAAATTAATTTTAGAGTTATATTGCTTTGAAGTAATATCTTTTATTTTAGCCTTCATACCTGTCGTTTCAGTTTGTTATTTATCGTATTATTATACTATGATGTTGCCAATTATAGAATGTTGATTTAAAAATGAATCAAAATTGATACATGGATGAAATAAATAAGTATTTGCTAAATATCTAAACAATAACATTACGCAATAGATAACAGCCTACATATAAAAAACTGGGTATTATTATACAATATATTCATAATTGATAGAAGAACAAGATGAATAATAATAATAATAATAATAAATAGGCAAATATGAGTAAATATATCTAATGTTAGTGGCGAAAATGAAGTTTGAACATGTGCACACTCAAAATACAACCACTTGATAATAAGATAAATTCCGCTGTAGAGGAGCTTTATAATCAAGAGAGATAGATTGATCGATTAAATCAGACTCAATAAATGGGTTAATTAAGGAGTAATAGACAATCATTTAATCATCAACTTCAAATAGCCTCTTACTTCCCGATAGGAATATGAGAAAGCTTAATATGTGCAACTTAGAAAAAGGTGATGATAAAGAGATAAGACATCAGCTATATCCAATATACTCGTGCGATACACGCCCCAGCTCTGCCTGCAAGCCAATAATTGCGAAATCATATCTCACTTAAGCCTTCGGCCTCGCTAATCTTGCTTTCCCTCCTCCTTCACGTTTTTTGGTGGCATGCATTCTCCGCATTCAACCCCGCCCGCAGCGTCTAAGTAAAACTTCCTTCTTCGCACTTCGTAGAATCAGGAAAGTGTCTACGTGTAGAAGACTTGGTTTCTACCCTGAGGACCGCTCACAATGGTTTCCAAATGAAACATTCTTTTTGACCCAGTTGTATTATGTGAACGGGATAGTTATTAAATCAATTTTGTCCATAGCGAATTCGAACTTCGTAGTCGATAAGTCGTGTATTAAGTATTTGTGTGATGCCGTTAAACAGTAACTAATCGAAATATATGACCTTCTTAGATGAAGCTCCGAATGCTGTAGTGCCTGTCATAAAGACAAAATAGCGTTCTACAACAACCCAGCAAACATAGAGAACTCAACTGTGTTCTCGACGTTAAACCACTGTATCTAGAATCCACAAACTCATGATATCTCTCACCGGCCCTGAGAATGAATTCTAAGAATGGTGCTTCGGGCCCCATGATAGTTATTCTACACTGCACTTCGCCGCACCATGATGCATTCACGTCGTTTTCAATCCAATGTCCCCATTTTAGCTTCAGCGGACCTCGGTCCTCGGGGTCGTTGGTACTTCTCATTTCATACGTCCGTGGCTTCGTTCAAGAGTAAATTAAAGGGCCCGGGTTGAGCATACGCTATTTCTGAGTGAAAACTCAGTACTTAGAGCACTCATTTTTCAACGCACAATTGGGGGAGAACCAGCATATTGAAATTATCCACGCTACATAAAGCTCCAATCATTAACAGCTATGCAACCTTTCTTGTCTTATCTAACCAATTTATCCTTTCAAATCAAACATGCACGTGGCGAGCGGACGAAATTCAGAGTATCTCTTTTCGTTTCACGGATTGTACTTCAAAATACAACGTAGAAATAGAATTGCCGAGTAACCTTCGGAAAGGAACAGTGGGGGCTTTGTGAACACCATCGCATCTCGATTCTCCTAAATTTAAGCTCACAACATTTTGCTAGAGCATTAGCATTCCCGCATGAAAACACGGGATGCCAAAGAGATGCAATACACCACCAGCCCTTCTTTACGCCTGCCTCCTTAACCCTAAAAACATGATTATTACCATTTTATTGCATGCGCCGCCCTCCCCTCTCGTCTCCCCAAGAAAATTGATCCGCATCGCCACGGACAAAAGTCCACGCAAAATAAGACGCTCCCCATAATTGTCTTTTGGAAACATGTCCAAAGAGGTAACAGTTTTGGCTGGATGTCTATAATCCCCACCCTCGAGTCCTTGCCATTGTTCTGCCATGGAAAGTAGTGGTTTAACTGACTCAATTGTTATTTACACAGAGGTATCAGATGAATATTGTCGTCCCAGTTATGCTAATATGTTACTACCTAATTATATAATAGGAGGCTACTTACGCCATAAATAACATGCTACTTTATATATATTATTATGATGAGTGGATTATTTACGATACTGATATATAAAATTGGAGGTACCTACTTGATGCTCTCCAATGAGACTATACTATAATGGTTAATATATACCTATAAGTGCAACCAATGATAGCATAAATGATATACTACAGTAAATAACTTTATTCAATATTCAAATATATAAATTCGATATATTATTAATAAGTCTGAAATCTAATCAATCATAAATCGAATATTTCTTGAAAAGTTAAATTATAAATATAATATTTAATATTAATATATATTAATATATATCCTATATATTTAATATATATTTCATTATTAGCGTAATTATTCTATTATAATAAGGATATAGTGTCATCGCAACTATTACATATACCATATATATATAATGTATATATTACTGTGTTCACCCCCTAAGTTTTATTAATATAATTAATAATATATTATATATATAATATATATATATATATATAGTATATTAAATATATATATATAATAATATATAAATATAATATATATTCTAATATATATATATAATTTACTCACTTCTGTTTTATAAATACTTATATTTTAGATTTTACTATATAGTGACCTATAATATCCACTATATATATATATATATATCTAGCCGAAGTACATGCTTACGCATATGGCTCTTTAAAACAATAGCTCAATAGTAATGATTAGACGTTAATTATTCCCAATTGTGTAGGAAGTGTTAGACTTGTGTTGGTTTTGTTAATATGGTCTATAGTGTAATTGAAATCAAGTTATTCCTTATCTAGGATGACTGCTAAGTTGAAAATAGATCATGAAATATTAGGGAGGAGGGAGAGACGCTCATTCAAAGGGTGCCACTTTAAGATGGTAGTGAGTGAAAGAGAGGAACGGATGTGACGTAAATCACTAGTCACACAAAGTCAATATAAATAGAAGTGTAGTAGCGAAAGTTTGTGAATTGGTAGTTGGTAAGTAAGTATATAAGTGGCATGGTGCAAATATTAAGTCTTGGTTAGAAATAAGTTCCTGGAGTGCTAGAGTTATTTTACACATGTAGGTTCGTAATGTTTATATGTATAGTTTTAATGCATAGTAGTATAGTATAAGAACTATGGTTGTGGATGAATAATAACAGGTATATATTCTATATATAGATCTAATACTCGTAGGTTGCATACTTAATCTATGTTTCTCAGAATAGATCAATACTAATTATTATGGGGTCGATGTTAATATAAGTTATGATAAAATGAGGAATGATAATCCTAGTTGTTATAGACTGAGTTATGTAGCTTATAGAAGTATAGCGCGAGAATAATAGTGAGTGTGTTCTATATTGATACATTAAAACATCTGAAGAGTATTTAAGAAATTGGTTTACTTTGGATTATCATTATTCTTAATTATTATTTGGAAGGTATTATATTATTATTTATTATTAAGAGAGGTTGAAGAATACACTGAATTTTACATTTTTATTTCATCCGACAGCTCTGTTTCTCCGATAATGTCAGAGCGATTACTCATCATTATTATTTATATATTATTATTATTATTAATAGTTTATATTTATTTTTGGATTATTAATGAGTGTTGTATGTAAAATTCACCAAAATCCAGATACCAAATTATTTTAATTGGGAAGGTGGTGTGCCTCCAAAAAAAAGTATCAAAACATGATAGTCTTCAAAAACATATTATATAGGTATAGGGATAGTGATATAGAGTAATACCGATATTATAGAAAAAAGTAACTATATTTATAGATATTATCAGTCTTAATAATATATAATTTATATATATATAAATATATATGGAAAGTATGGTTGGTCTATGTATATATTATACCTTAATTTGTATGATGGCATTATGTATTATAATAATATATATTGCATAGAATATAAAAAACATTTATAGCAGTTAAGTATCTTATATTTATTGATTTATATCCTTTTAGTATTGATAGAGTTTGTATACTATAATATATATATAAGTATATTAGGCAAATGTATCGATAGTGAAGGAAGATAATAATAATTACTAGGAAAAATTAATTAATGATGGTAATAATAATAGGAGTGAATGGCGGGGTTTTGGTGAGGGGGGTATGGTTGTGAGTCTGACCCAAGGGATGGAAACTACATTGATGAGTACCAAAGTTAGGAAGTCCCGATTCGAAGAAGTCTTTGCAATGCCCGTAGGATGGAATTATTTGAACTGCGCCGAGTCTCCCCTCACTTTAAGTTGTATGGAGAGGATGGAAGAGAGAATTGCTTTCGCTTTCCGACTTCCGTCGATGTTCTTTCTACAATTTTGTTTCCGTTGGTAAAAAGTATTTTGCGTACCTACAGGCCTCTGGGGATGAATGATCATGATGATGATGAATATATAATATATAATCATATATATATATATATATATCCTATATATATATATTATATATATATATATATATATATATATATTAATATATATATTATTATATATATATATTAATTATATTATATATAGTATATATATATATTAATTATATTAATATATAATACTATAGTATATATATATATATTATATATATATAATAATATATATATAATATATATATATATATTATATAGCCTTATATATATATATATATTATATATATAATTAATTTTATTTTGAAGACTATTTCATGTGATCTTTTTTTTTGATTGTAGCAACACCCTTCCAATTAAATAATTTTTTTGTAATTATAATAATAATAATAATAATAATAATAATAATAATAATAATAATATAATCAATAAATAATAATATAATAGTTTACATCATTAACAAATTAAATAATAATACATAATATAATAAAATAATAATAATATAATAATAATAAATATAATAATATAATAAATAATAATAATAAATAATAATGAATAAATAAATAAAAAATACTGAAATTGTATATATATATATATAATATATATATATATATATATATATAAATATAAATATATATATATATAATATATATATATATATATATATATATTATAATATAATATATATATATATATATTATATATATATTTGTGTGACTGGATGACGTCACTGTGTAATAGCCTTGAAGGCCCAGTTTCACGTTTATTAACTTGCAAATATAGATAAGGAAACGATTTATTACTATAGACACTAAAAAAGTACACTTCAAATTGGCTTATACGCCTAACTACTGGCACTGTTAAGAGCCATATGCGAATGGCTCTAACTTCGGCGGTGGCAACTTAGAAACTAAAATATAAGATTATTTTATAAACAGAAGGGCAATATATATAATAATATACTATATAATATATATATATATATATATATATATATATATATATATATATATATATATATATTATATATATATATATATATATATATAATTATATATTATATTATATATATATATAATATATTTAATATTATTATTACCTGTTTTCGTTTGTGATTCAGACTTATATTTATATCGAATTTATTTTTGAATATTTGAAGTTCTGCTTCTGCCTTGTGCACTGGTAATACCTGGTCCTTGGAGAGCATCAAGTAGTACCTCCAATTTTCAGCATCGAAACCCCAGTGGCATGTTTTATTTTCGAAGGCCCTATGAGCATGGCACACGAATTGCATCGTTGTAAATAAATTATTACATTCACAGCAAACAATGCAAGGATCTGAGGGTGAGTTATAGACATCCAGCCAAACTGTACCTTTACATTTTCCAAAACAATTATGGGAGACTCTTATTTGCTGACTTTTGTCGTGGGCGTGCATCAATTTCTTGGGCGGAGGGCGCGATATGTGGGCGTAAAGAAGGGCGTGGGTCAGCCTTTGGGCATCCGTTTTCGTGATTAAGCCGCAAGATGTAGCGGTCGAGGGCAATACCCCACTGTCCTTCAGGTACTCCAACTGTCTTGGAGTACATCGTGAACAAAAGATCTGTAATTCGTCGCACACAGCATTGATTTGAGTAAGTGAAAAGTTTTGTAGGACGGTGTTTAGTATCTGAGGGAGGCACAGACGGGGTTCTCCCCCAATTGTAAAACATGCAATAGGGTTTCCATCTAAGTACGTCTCTGAACGACTATGAGAAGGAACGACCCCGGGGTCCGCTGAAGCTAAAACTGGTAAAGGTTGAGGAGGAAAGGGTGCCGGTGCGAGGAAAACCTGGGGCTCCACCCATTTGAATTCATTCTCAGGCGAAGTGTCAGAGGTGGATGCTTCAGTTTTAACAACAGCGTGTTGCTGTTCTTGCGGTTGTTGTCGTCGCTGTTGCTCTTGCTGAACCGACACTTCACTTTCATCTGGTATATATATTTCATTATTACTTTTAACGATCACAATATTGCCACTATCTCTACAAGTTGGTATTCGAACACTATTATCACTACTGTCACTATTACACTGCAAAGAATGTTGTGACGGCGGTTGTAAAACAGAACTGTCACTTCTGTTGCAAGATTTACTTAACTGCTGCGGCGGGTGATGCGACGATGCATGCCACAAAACACTCGAAGCAGCATTAGCCGACCGCTTATTACTATTCGATTTGCATTGAGGCAGAGCTGCGTCAGTTTTATAATATTCTATTTTTTTACACGTTTCTAAAATATTTGAATTATGTGGAAAAGGTTCATGATTTATTTTTTTATAATAACAATTAGGAGCTGATATCGACTCTTCGATATAAGCTCCTCTACACGGCTCTATTATATGTTGAGGGCCTGGCCCTTGCAAAGTATTCATTGCCTGGCTCTTATAAGAATGTAAAACCCGTTTTATATGTGGGCTGTTATCCGCGGCTGCCATACTAATAATTTCTTTTATATTTTTTTAATTTCATATTTTGTATATAACTATATACGAATAAATAACAAACTAAAACATTTGATTTTTATAAAAAGTTATCTGCTGATAAAAAACAAAAATAACACCACCACTCCCTTTCAAGTTCTTTCACCGACTGAATTTTCAATATATACGACGAGACCATTTATAAAAGATGAGACGGGCTCTGCGAAGCACGAGCGAAGTGTAAATATGAGCTGAGTCACTGGGTCCTCTCTCAGCCAAATTCTACCGGCAGCCATTCAGCCACACAAAGGCCAGTCAGCCAATCAGCCAGTCGACTACTTTGTGGAGTTAAACCTTTGCAATCGTCAGCTTTATAAATCCTTTACTATTTTTAAACCAGAGGGAAGTACACTAATACATAAGTACTACAGAATATCTCGATTAAAAAAATAAAACATAATTTAAATAAAATTTTATATTTTCCTTGTACATGAATAAAAAATCAACATTAAGAAAGGGGCACATTTCATGACCTTATAATCTTCTTTTACGTCTGCTAAATGTATCCTTCAACTGGCTTTATGCATGCCATTGGCTGCTTACACAATAGATCGTACATATATTTTTATCTACACACCAGCCACTTATGTGCACATACGCCTATATCTCTAAAGATTATATATATATATATATATATAAAAAAAACAAAATATATATATATATATATATATATATATATATATATATATATATATATATATATATATATATATATATATATATATATATATATATATATATAGTGATAGGGCAAATATTTGTACAAGCTGTACTGTTGCTATAGACGTAAGTTTGATGAGTTTTTAATTTTGCGAAGTTCCCGTAAAATCGTAGGAAATAATTTGCAATTTTGAGTTCGAATTTTTTTGTAAAAAAGGCATTTGTATTAGTACAAGAATAATAATAATAATAATAATAATAATAATAATAATAATAATAATAATATTTTTTATTTTAATCATCATTTCAATTTATTTTAATTCTAAATTTAGTTTATAGAAATATATTAATTTTTTTTTTTTTTTTTTTTTTTTTAAACAAAAGTCTCCAATATCCAAGGTTGGGTGTAATGGTCAAGGCTTTAACGTTATTGCGAATGAGGTGGTGTGGAGTACATTTTTTTTTTTTTTGTAATATTCGTAATGTATATTTAAAAAATTTTTATTATTTAGGTCTCTCAGCCGTCCACTGGCGCCGCATCCTCATTCCCAAAATAAAAAACTAATTTACCCAATAATTAGTTTAGTTAAAAAAAAGAATAATTTTACTTCCCTTTACACTTTGGTATTATTTTAACTAAAGGAATACCATAGGGTAAACCGCAAAGATGGCAGGAGTCGGGTCTCTCGGCCTCCCGGTGGACGACGGGGGTTACTGAGCCCATCCTCCGGGGATGGTCTCCGGAACCCCCGCTCTTTGGTCTTTGGGTGTATTTCCGACGAATAAATGAAAAAAAAAGAATTTGTGTTTCTCGTAGGTGCTGCTGTTCTCTATTTAAATAATGTTAGTTTTAGACAATATATATATATATATATATATATATATATATATATATATATATATATATATATATATATATATATATATATATATATATATATATATATATATATATTTAGTTATATATATGTTATATATATATATATACATATATATATAAATATATATATAAGGTTGTTATATATATATATATAGATATAATAGTTATATATATATAAGTATATATATATATATATAGTTAGTTATTTTAAGTTAAGGTTATATATATATATATATATATATATAAGAATATATATATATATATATATATGGTGAATGCTTAGCGAAAGGAAAACCATAGATTCTTAGAGTTTATTTGCAGCCAAGTCTACTATATATGGTGTAAACATGAAAAGCAATGTATTTTAATTTTTTTTTTTATATATATATAATATTTAGTGAGACGCATGCTTGTCGTGGTAGCTTTTAGATCGTGAAACATATTTTGTTTGGTTTCTGAGTTTATATTTATTTATTTGTTTTAAATACAATTAAATGGCACATCGGTCGCCTCTGGTAATATTTCCTCCTGGGACTTGAAGGCTCTTGGTATTTTGTGGTCGGAGCCTGTCTCTTCCTGGACATCATAGCTGAGCTCATTAGCAGTGCAAAATACTGTATATAAAGTATTTTATATATATAAAAATATATAAAATGTACTGTATATATAGTATTTTACACGGCCAAGTAGGGGGCTCGAGCCGACGGGGAACAGAGGGGGATTGTTTTCCATACCCCGTAGGGGAGGGGCGGAGGAACCCCCGCGACACCCAAATACCAAAGAGCGGGGGTTCCGGAGACCCTCCCCGGAGGGGGGAAATAGTCCTACCCTGTCGTTCCCCCGGAAGGCCGAGAGACCCCGACTCCTGTCATCTTTGCGGTTTACCCTTGGGGTTCTATTGTTTAAAAAAAATAAATATAAACTCGCAAACCATTAAAAAATGCACGATCTAAAAAGTACGACAAAGCATGCGTCTCTAGAATTTATATAAAAATAATTTTTTTTTTTTTTTTTAGATACACTGCTTTTCATGTTCTACATATATATAGTAAACTTTTCTTCTAAATAACCTTCTGTTAAACCTTCAATAAAATTTCCTACCTTTATGGCAACCTTCACTATATATATATATATATATATATATATATATAGAGTAGTATAGTTATATATATATATATATATATATATATATATATATATATATATATATATATATATAGCATATAGGATATATATATATATATATATATATATATATATATATATATATATATATATATATATATATATATATATATATATATATATATATATATATATATATAATTCAATGTATATTTAGATTTATATGGTTTGAAATATAAAAAAAAAATAATAATGAAATAATCTAAATATATAAAAAAGACTCTAGTAATGAAGATATGTTGCTTCACATTTATTCATTTCAGTCACTATGATCTGGATAGTCGTAGGCTGGGCATTGCCTATCTACTTAATTTAGATGATAAAAATATCGTCGATTGCATATAAATATATATAGCGAGAGAGAGAGAGCGAGAGACGCGAAATTAAAAACCAGCCAAACTTTTAATTCGTTACTAACAGTACAGTTTCTACAAATTTGCCATATATATATATATATAGAGTAAGGGTAAGTATATATATATATATATATATATATATATATATATATATATATAGTATATATATATATATATATATATATAGGAATCTTGTCCTTTAAAAGGAAGTTAACCGATATATATCGAACGAGCGATGTAATCGATTGTTTTCGTCAAAGTTGCCAATAACAGTTTTTTTTTTTAACTAAAGGAATACCCAAGATTAAATCGCAAAGATGGAAAGAGTCAGGGTCTCTCGGCCTCAGCGGGCGACGACGGCGACGTCCCACCGTCGCCTCGAGCCCTTAAAGTAATTAACATAGAGCTTGCCATGGTGTCGCCGATGCTCGTGGTAACTGCTCTAGCGCTCCTTCTATTGGAGTTTAGCTAACACGTGACACTGCAGGGCTGCACGAGAGTTATGCGATTTTTGATATCATGTCTTTTTATGTAACTTCCTTTTAAAGGAGTAGTGTTTGAGAAGTATATATAGACCCTATATATATATATATATATATATATATATATATATATATATATATATATATATATATATATATATATATATATATATATATAAAAAAAGTGTAATATTTATAAGATGTTGACTCCAGGAACAAAAATCGAGAAAAAATGTAACCCATTTGGGAATAAACTAGATGTTTTGACATGGGCTATATTCCTTTACTATTATATTACCATATATATATATATATATATATATATAAGAGTCATATATATATATATAAATATATATATTTATATATATATATATATATATATATATATATATATATATATATATTGAATGACAGTCAGAGTTTAATAACTTTAACTGTAGGGGTCTGAGACCCAGCTTACATCATTATTATTTGCTTGATCCCCATTCATCATTATTATATTTTATTAAGTGAAGAATGAGGGAGGGGGTTTATTGGAGGTGTGGGAGGGAGCTTTAATAATAATTCTTAACGAAAAGTGGAATATATATATATATATATATATATATATATATATATATATATATATATATATATATATATATATATATATATATATATATATATATATATATATATATATATATATATATATATATATATATATATATAATCATCATCACCCACCTTCTCTCCCCAAGACTGGGAGTAAGGTGCGTAACATGCCCCGGAAACAGAAAAGTAGTAGAAGAACATGACGACGCAAGTCGAAAAGAAAGCCCAGCCTTACCGCCCCCTTTATACCTATTAGTTAGAACTCAGCGCAGTCAGAAAATCCAACCTAGAGCTTCACGGGACCTCGAAGGACCCTCACTATGACATCTCGTCATTGTGGGGCTCATCTCTTGGCCCAGATGGGCCACAACAATACCCCCTCTCAAAACCCCGCCATTCACTCATATTATGCACCCTTCTTCTCGCCTCTGCCAAACTCACATTTCTTTCCTCCAGGCATTCCTTTACTGACTCAATTCACTTTTTCTTCGGTCTCCCAACATACTCACCACTATACATCCGCTTAACCAACCGACTATCATCCATCCTTTCCATATGAGTGTCATGACCAAACCATCTCAACGTACTTTTATTTATTATCTCATTTATCCCTTTCTTTACACCACATAACTCTCTAATATGTTCATTCCTCATTTTATCGATTCTTCTCACATCTAACACGCCCCTAAGATTGTCCATCTGAACACATTGTACTTAGATCTATACCTTTTATTCCAGACCATAGTTTCACTACTAAACATTAACACAGGTAACAACTTACCCTCATGTAAGATCCTAGCCCGCTCAAGACTTAGTCCCTTTACATCCACAAACGATTTAATTGCACCAGCCACCTTCCTGCCATTCACAATTTTCCTACTACTCTGCTTCATCCGTTCCCTTTTCATCCAACATATATCCTAAATATTTAAACTCAGACACTTGTTCCAGCTGCTCGCCATCTAACATAACTTCACACCGAGGACTGTCCTCACTCACAACCATAACCTTACTCTTTACTTTCAAACCCCTCCTTTTACACACCCGGCCAAATCTCTCTACCAATCCTCTCAAACTCTCTTAAGATTCACCGATATATTCTTCAGATATTCTTCAGATATATATATATATATATATATATATATATATATATATATATATATATATATATATATATATATATATATATATATATATATATATATATATATATATATATATATATATATATATATATATATATATATACACACATTGTAGATGCCACCACTACGGCAGGGCCCTCTTCTAAAAGAAGGGGCAAAACAACAAAAAGAAAAACAAAAGGAAAGTAAACCCACTCAGTCCCTTACCTAACGCAATTTCGTCCGGTGGGAGAAGACTGTTACTTAAAAAGAGGAAGATTGAATACTGCAGGAAAAATAGATGAAGACAAGGAGTTCCACAAAACAGATGTGGCTGGAAAGAAGAAGGCACCACAACCAGTGATCCTTGAGTCTCCAATATTCATACAATATTCATGTGAGAGTAAGGCACCTCTTGTGTTACGAGGGCGACGCAGTGGTGAGTGAAGGAATGCGAGAGGTCAATTCTCTAGAGCACCTGCCGTTGTTATAGCTATAGAAAAGAGATAGGGCACCAATGCCACGTTTCAGAGGAAGAGGGTCAAAATATCAGAAAGTACGGAACACTTCTTTATAAGTCTCTTAGCCTTAGCCTCAACCCTATCCAAAAGGAGGTTGAAACTGGATCCACTCCAAATGTGAGAACAATATTCCATACAGGAGTGAATAAGACCCTTATAAAACTCTAGTAACTAAGCAGAAGAAAAAAAATTCATGCAATCTGAACAGAATTCAGCTTCTTTGAGGCTCATTTCAGCAACCGATGTGATATGAGGTCTCCAAGACAATTCACTATTTATGTTCAGTCCAAGAATGTTTATGTTGTTTACAGGTGAGACATTAGAGTCGTCGAAGGGGATAAGAAAGTTGGGGGGGGGGTGTTTTAGAGAGGGAGATATGAAGAAGTTGAGTTTTTAAAGAGCTGAATTTCACAAGATTGCGGTAACTCCACTGAGAAATCCCGACCAGATCGGCAAGAATTGAATTGGAAAGTTATAGACAAGAGGCAACTCTAGATAAAAACGAGGGAACACATTTGAAATAAGCGGAAGAATGGAGAGTTAAGTCATCGGCATAAGAGTGAACAAAGTTAGAACTTAGAAGTGTAGCTTAGAAGATCGTTGATGAAAAGTAGGAATAAAGTTGAAAGAAACCTGAGGGACCCTACAATTAATAAGAAAGGAGGAAGTGGTTGCTCCATCAGCAAGAACTGAAATGGAACGATCTGAAAAAAAAGACAAGAAAAAGCAAAACGAAGGAGGAAATTCAAAGGAAGGTAGCTTAGAGAGTAGCGACGAGTGCCATACCCTGTCAAAAGTTATTTGGGCTTAATTTTTTTTATATATTTCATGTTTGTAGTCAATTTGAGAGTTATCTGAAAATTTGAGTTCAGTTTATATATGCAATCAATTTGAAATTAGTTTGAGTTAACTCGAGTTCAGTTACATATAGGCAATCAATTTGAGAGATATTTCAATTTAATTTGAGTTAATTTGCAATCAGTCTGAGAGTCATTTGAACTTAATTTGAGTTCAATCTCATATATGCAATCAATTTGAGTTATATGAAATTAGTTTGAGTTAATTTGAACTCAATTTCATATAGGCAATCAATTTGAGAGTTGTCTGAACTTAATTTGAGTTCAATATATGCAAACAATTTGAGAGTTATTTGAAATCAGTTTGAGTTAATCAGTGTGCGAGTTATCTGGACTTAACTTAATCTAATTTGAATCAGTTTCGTATGTGCTATTAATTTGAGGTGCACGAGTATCTGAACTTAGTTTGAGTTAATTTGAGTTCAATTTCATTTATAAAATTTGAGTGCTTTTAATTTGAGGTGCACGAGTATCTGAACTTAGTTTGAGTTAATATGAGTTCAATTTCATTTATAAAATTTGAGTGCTTTTAATTTGAGGTGCACGAGTATCTGAACTTGGTTTGAGTTAATTTGACTTCAATTTCATTTATAAAATTTGAGTGCTTTTAATTTGAGGTGCACGAGTATCTGAACTTAGTTTGAGTTAATTTGAGTTCAATTTCATTTATAAAATTTGAGTGCTTTTAATTTGAGGTACACGAGTATCTGAACTTAGTTTGAGTTAATTTGAGTTCAATTTCATTTATAAAATTTGAGTGCTTTTAATTTGAGGTGCACGAGTATCTGAACTTAGTTTGAGTTAATTTGAGTTCAATTTCATATATAAAACCAATTTGGGCTATCTGCACTTAATTTGTGCTAATTTAAGTTCAATTTCATATATGCAATCAATTTGAGAATTATCTGAACTCAATATGATCTATTAATCTCCCTCGGATTTTGTTTGTTTGTTTGTTTTTGTTGTTGTTTGTTTGATTATTTGTTTGTTTGTTTGTTTATTTATTTTTGTTTGTTTGTTTGTTTGTTTGTTTATTTGTTTGTTTGTTTGTTTGTTTGTGTTTGTTTGTTTGTTGTCTGTTGTTTGTTGTTTGTTTGTTGTTTGTTTGTTTGTTTGTTTGTTTGTTTGTTTGTTTGTTTGTTTGTTTTTGTTGTTGTTTGTTTGATTATTTGTTTGTTTGTTTGTTTATTTGTTTGTTTGTTTGTTCATTTGTTTATTTATTTATTTGTGTTTGTTTGTTTGTTTGTTTGCTCCTTTCTCAGTTTGTACATTTCATATGGTCTGAAATAAACGTCTTCTGATTTCTTGTTGTCTGCATCAGTTGTATATTTCAGATTGACTGACGTAACAACATCAGATTAATGAATATTTGTTATTGTTGTTATTGCTGCAGCGGTTGCTGCTATTTTCGCTGTTATTGTTGTTGTTGTTGTTGTTGTTGTTGTTGTTGTTGTTGCTGTTATTGTTGTATTCGTTTTTGCTGTTGCTGTTGTTGTTGTTGTTGTTGTTGTTGTTGTTGTTGCTGTTGTTGTTGTTGTTGTTGTTGTTGTTATTTATGTTGTTGTTGTTGTTGTTGTTGTTGTTGTTGTTGTTGTTGTTGTTGTTGTTGTTGTATCTGTTGTTGTTGTTGTTGTTGTTGTTGTTGTTGTTGTTGTTGTTCTTGTTGTTGTTCTTGTTGTTGCTGCTTCTTCTTCGACTGTTGTTGTTGTTATTGATTCTTCTTCAACTGCTGTTATTGTTATTGCTGGTTCTTCTTCAACTGTTGTTGTTGTTGTTGTTGTTTGTCATTGTTGTTGCTTCTTCGATTGCTTCTGTTGTTGTTTGTTGTTGTTGTTGTTGTTTCCATTTTTTCGTTGTTGTTGTTATTGTTGTTGCTGTTGCTGTTGTTCTTTCTCTTGTTGCTATTGCTGTAGTTGTTGTTGTTGTTGGAGTTCCCAATGACTCCAAAACTGTTCATTTTGTAATGTCTCGAATTTCCTAATAATAAAATTAATATTTTTAAATTTTATCCTGAAATTTAATAAGCATTATTATTATTATTATTATTATTATTATTATTATTATTATTATTATTATTATTATTATTATTATTATTATTATTATTATTATTATTATTATTATTATTATTATTATTATTATTATTATTATTATTATTATTATTATTATTATTATTATTATTATTATTATTATTATTATTATTATTATTATTATTATTACAGAAAATTTACTTTTACATTAATATTCAGCAAAGTATTATTCTTTAATCTATATTGTACAGGGTTGGTGATTTTTTTGATTTTTTTTAGAAAAAAAATCAATTTTTGATTTTTTTGATCTTTTGATTTTTTTGATTTTTCAGATTCGTGACGTCACACGAAATATAATTTGTAAACAAACTCTTTTTTAAGTATTATTTAAAGTATTTAAGTATAAAAGTCTATAATTATTTAAATATATTTAAGTATATAAGTATAAGTATTAAAGTACCTGTATTATTTTAAGTATTCTTATCTTCGTATTATTTAAAAACAATATATACTAATTTAGTTCAAAACAATGATAGAGAAGTACCACAATGGATGCTAATAAATTCATAATGCGGGTAGGTATTAGAAAAATACCCCCAGAAGTATATATATATATATATATATATATATATATATATATATATATATATATATATATATATATATATATTATATATATATATATAGTATATATATATATATATATATATAGCAGTGATATATATATATATATATATATATATAAATATACACACATATAGAGTATATATATATATATATATATATATATATATATATATATATATACGTGCATATTGAAAAAGTTTCACAAGAATGAGAGATTCAAGTACTTTGTAACACAATTCGAGAGTTGCTAATTTGAGATTTGCCAGAC